>PVJC01002926.1:0-74681 GCA_004026665.1 Murina feae
TGGAGCTGCTCTCTCCTTCAGCTCCGGAGGATTCTATGATTGTTACAATGTTTCAAAAAGCTGTGTTTCGCTAGAGGCAGTTTAATCGGAGCTGAGCTGAAGGGCTCAGCTTCACTTTCGCTGCTGCCGCAATGGAAAGGGCTGTTTACTCAGGTCCGGGAGTGGCGGCCGCCATGTTGGCTGGGCTAATTTGCATACATCTGCTCTGATTGGCTGGTGGGCGTGGCTTACCCTGTCTCGGAGAAACGGTTAATTTTAATATTTCGCTTTTATTAGTTTAGATAGTATTCCATTGTGTAGTTGTACCACGGTTTTTTAATCCACTCATCAGCTGATGGGCACTTAGGCTGTTTCCAAATCTTAGCTATGGTAAATTGTGCTGCTGTGAACATAGGGGTGCATATATCCTTTCTGATTGGTGTTTCTGGTTTCTTGGGATATAGTCCTAGAAGTGAGATCACTGGTCAAATAGGAGTTCCATTTTTAGTTTATTGAGGAAACTCGATGCTGTTCTCCACAGTGGCTGCATCAGTCTGCATTCCCACCAGTAGTCCACGGCCATGTTTTAAGCATCCTTCAGATTGGGGCAGGGCAGGGGAGGGGACACTGTAGAAAATAGATTCAAATTGGGCCCAGGTTTTAGGGAACTTCATGTGCCAAACTGAAAGTCCTTTCTCAACCTGAGTTTGCTATGATACTGTTCTTATAATTCAGAGAATAACTGAGCACTAGATATTCCAAGAAAACAGCCCAATTTGAAGTAGAGCCACTGAAAATTTAATAGTGCTGAAGAGCAAAGGATGCTTTTAAGGAATGATCAAAGGGCTATAAATTTTTATTTTACATATTAAATATGTGAGAGTTATCTGATGTCTAATTTTAAAACCCAGAGTGTTTACCTCTCTACCTTTCCCACTTGTCAATTTTAAATAAGTCTAGAGAACCTTCTTTACTTCCTCTTCTTCCACCTTCTCTTCTTTTTCTATCATCAACCTTTCTATTCCCTTGAAGTTTTTTCTTTTTCTTTCCCCACTTATTATGATCACTGGGTCATAACATAGAGCTGAAAGCCAGTGCCGTCCTTCGGGTACCTGCTGTGTCCCAGGCATGGTTTGGGCCACGTTAGAGCATTACCTCATTTAATCTTCATAACAACAGTATAAGGCAAGTGCCATCCTATGTAATAATCCTATGTAATAAAAGAGTAATATCCAAATTAGGTGTCACTCTGTCACAAAGATGGCTTCCCCCATAGCCACAGATGGCGATGCCCAATCTGGCTAAGCCCCACCACTGAAGTGGTCAGGCCTGTTAGCCAAGCTGGTGGTGGGAGAGGCAGGGGGCTCAAATGGCAGAACAGGCAATCAGAGGGGGCTGGGGCTCCCCTGCTCAGGACAGAGGCCTTTGCCAGAGGCCTCAGGCATGGGCAAGGGTGAAGCCAATAATTGGAGGGTTATGAGGGTACCCTACCCAGGCATAAGTAAGGCTGGAGATCACAGGAGTCTGGGTACCAGTGGAGCTGGGGGTCCCCTGCCCAGGCCTGCAGCCTTGGCCAGAGGCTGCCAGTGGGGAAAGGGCAGAGCCAGTAATGGCAAGGGGGCAGGTGATCACAGAGGCCTGTGTTCTGTGAAGCTGGCGATTGGAGGGGCTTAGGGGTCTTCTGCTCAGATCTGCAGCCTCAGGCAAAGGCTGCAGGCATGGGCAGGGGCAGAGCCAGTGATCGCAGGAATCTGGGGATCCCCTGCCCAGGCTTGCATTCTTAACCAGAGGTTACAGGCCTGGGTAGGGGTGGAACAGGGATTGGAGGGGGAGGGGTGGAGCCAGTGATAGGAGAGAACTACAGAGGAAACATCTTTTCTTACTGCTCATTGGCTAAGCTCCCTATATGCCACTGGTAATATTCTTAGTATCTTGAGTAATAAGAATCCCTAAAGGCGATCTAGGATTTTTCCACCACACTCCTGGAGGAAAAAAATGAAGGTCCACTGCTGGAGGACTAAGAAATGTCATATCGTGCCCTAGACAGTTTGGCTCAGTGCATAACGCCTCAGCCTGCTGACTGCAGGGTCTGGGTTCAATTCTGACCAAGGGCATGTAGGTTGCAGGCTCCTCCTTGGCCAGGGCCCAGGTCAGAGCTCATGCAGGAGGCAACCAATCAAAGTGTTCCTCTCACTTTGATATTTCTCTCTGTTTTTCCCTTCTCTTCCACATTCTTTAAAAATCAATGGAATCATATTCTCAGGTGAGGATTAAAAAAAGAAAGAAAGAAAGAAATGTCATATTCTATGAAAGACACATCTTGAAAATGCCTAAAGGAAGTTGTCATTTTTTCATGGTGAAGGGACTGGAATCAGTGTTGATGAAAACACCTTGGTGGCTGCGGTAACTGGCAGTGGGATGATGGGCCTGGTGTCTTCCTCTGATTAGCCTGGTCGTCTTCCACAAAGGGAGGCCAGAGTGCAGCTTAGGCCTGCTCCCCAAGGAGAGCAGGGGGCGGGCCTTAGCCATCAGTAGGACACCCCCTGAGGGCTCCCAATATGTGACTTCCCCTCCCCCTCCTCAGTGCACAAATTTCATGCACAGGCCCCTAGTTTACAGATAAAGAACCCAGGGCACAGCTGGGGTAAATAACTCACCAAAATTCGCACAACTAGTAATGGACAGAGGTAGGCGTCAGTAAGTTTTCAGGCATGAATTTGAACACACCCTTCAGTTTTACACCCTTGGTTCAAAACCATTTCCCAATGCTGCTAGGATTACAAACAAAAACACTTGATATGATTTACAGACTTCCATGGTGATTCCTCTCTCTCTCACCCTAAACCAAACCCAGACAGCCGGCATCCAGGGCCCAAAGTCCAACACTTTAGCATGCTCTGGGTTTCAAAAACAGTTAAGTTTGTATAGTACACATTATAAATCATACTCTGTGAGTTTCTGATATAAATTAACAGACAAAACTCTTTTCAAAGGCTCCTTCAGTCTAGACTAGGTTCCTCATCTCAGTGTTATTGAGCCTTCAGTGTGTCCCACCCTCCTTGAAGGCTGTGCTGGTCTGTGACACAGGCTGTTTGCCTGGACAGGACCCTAATTTTTCTATTTGCTATAAGTTCATGGTCTTTCCTTCTGCTAAGTTGGCCTTATCGTTAAGCGGCTCTGAGGTCTCTGAGCTGTCAGGTACGCTTTCTCAGTCTCGGTTTCCTCCTCTGCCCACAACACTTCAGTCAGACTGTCATCTCTGAAGTGTGGCCCACTTCAGAGTTTAGCTTCCGTGCAAGGGCTTCACCCAGCAGTGCAGAGAGAAATAGCGAGTTCATTATCCACTTGTGCAATTGTCCAGAATAATTATTTAAACTTTCCATCTTTATGACGTTTATCATTACTTTTTGTAAATAACTGGTGGGAAGGTCATAAGTTACTCAATGCCTTTAAATCTCATCCAAAAGTACTTTCCAGCTGAAAAAATTCCATGATTCTAAGTGTGTATCAGCTTCAGGTCAGGCAGGATCAGAGGCTTGGTCAATATTATTTTTTCCACAATGAAACTGTGCAAGGCAGGAGATCTTACTTAAGCTAACACATGTGTATCCTTCACAATGGAAGAATAAATAAAAGTATAATTTGTGAATCTTCTCAGGATTCTTTTCTGCTAAAAATATTAACCCCCTCTATTCTTTAGCAAGAATTTAATACATGCATATAGTTTTAAGTTAAAAAGTTTGGGAATTTGGGTGTCTTGCAATGTTGTGCTTTTTAAAAATTTATTTCCCATTTCCAAACTTTTCCTCTAAAAGTTCTTGATACTATTTTTTTTCCACTTATTAATCATCACTAAGATATTTTGTTTCTTTTCTACTGTTGTTTGATCTCACCAATATTCTTATATTTCCTAAATCACTCTTCTCGTTACAGAGAAATTTCCAACAGGCATTTCAATATTTGAAAGTAGTTGACACCAATAAATAATTTTTTCTCTATTTACTGGATATAAGCTTCCCAAAATTAAGACCTTACATCATTTCATCGAATCATTTGTAATAAAAATCAAATTGTAATTACATTGTGATAACTGCAATATCTTGTATCTAAGTAGCCATTTTGAAATTGTAAAAACTAGCCCTAGCTGGTTTGGTTCACTGGATAGAGCATCAGCCTGCAAACTCAAGGGTCCCAGGTTCAATTCTGGTCAAGGGCATGTACCTTAGTTGCAGGCACATCCCCAGTGGGAGGAGGCAGCTGATCAATGCTTCTCTCTCACCGATGTTTCTAACTCTGTCCCTCTCCCTTTCTCTCTGTAAAAAATCAGTAAAATATATTAAAAATAAATAAATAAATAAATTGTAAAAACTATGGTCCCAGTAAATTTTGGAATGCCCAAGGTACCTAAAGGAGAATGAGCTTTCAAAACCTTTTGGGCAGAATGCTGCACATTTCAGTCTCCTGTTGGGAAGAAAATCACTCATTAACTACCTCTTCTAATTTTGCTATTAGTGCAGGTTGATTGTAAAATAGCATGTGTGCTGCAGGTGAAACAGACTCTGGAAATGGTCTCCTTCTGAAACTATAGGTGCCATGGAAACTGTGTTTCCCTTTCACAGCTCATTGAAATGGAGATGGGATCTGCTTTCTAATGAGATTCTTTTGAATTGGGATCATGCACTAAAATGAAGAGAAAATCCAACCAGTGCCTCATTTATACTTCCTTAGGATGTCTGAGCAGCTGTGCCAAGCACAGCTACACCCTTGCTGAAGTAGGATTCAGGAGGAAATGATTTTTAACCTTTATGGAATGGCTCTATTGGTCATACTACACAATGTAAAGGGGGAAATTGACTAAACTCAGAAGCACATTTCCATATTTTCTATTAACTTAGTTTATTGAGACAGACATATGAAACCACTCCAACCATTATAGATATATTTTGTATCTACGCTATTGCATAAGATTTGTGGGACAGCAAGGGCAAAAATATCAACGCAAACACACACATGCACACAACAAATGACAAGAACCTATGACAAAATCTTCATAGTACAGAAATCAGAGAAAAATATGTACTCTGAAGAACTGTGATATATGATACCATGTAGCTGTACTGTATCCCAGTTTCTACCATTTCAGGTTTTGTGTTTTTTTTTCATGTAACCTGGTATTGTGGTCAAAGAAAGTGAAAATTGCATAGTAGAATATGTGAAACACAAACTAATAAAACTAATCAAATTTTCTGAGTTCATAATTTACATGGAATTCTTTTAATTTTTGTCTACTCAAGTCTATATTTTAGAATGGTAACATTCTTACAGTAGTGGTTCCCAAGACTTGCAATTTTCAGGACAGTAAAACATCCCAAAGCCATTAAGAGCACTAACACAAAGTTCCAAACTGTTCATTCTGCCAATAACAACAATAAAAAAGCTACTATTTCCATCATTTCAGAAAGGAAAATATATTTCAACACCAAAAATGTGGGAAGCCCATAATTTCAGAACAAACGACAGCTCTTTGTAATAAACATTTGTGTTAACCATAAATTAAAAAAAATAAATTTCTAGTTTTATATAAGTGTAGAAACATTTACAACATTTATTTTTGTAAATGATGCATGCCATGTTTCCTTGGTATGAGTTTTTCTTGAATTTGGTAGCACTATATGCATTTGATAGGCCTATGAGGAAGGGTTCTAATGTGAATTAGTTTTGGTGTTTTGTTTTTATCACTGCCATTATCAAAAAGTCCATTTCACACTGATGTAAACAAAAATGAAAACATCAGGCATAATACTGTTTCAATTAGTTTGAAATAGTCTAGGCAAACCAAGATGCTAAGAAACAGCAGCTCCCACCTTCCCCTGCCCTTTCTTTTTCCTTGCCCACAAAATGCAGGTAAGAAGCCCAGGTGAGTGGCTGGAACCCACAGGAAGTAAGTTATGGCTGCTCTTTCAAGACAGAACCCTTATGGTTCTCCCTGCCTAATGTAGGGAAGCGAAACATTCCTACAATAGGAGTTCTAAGGGCAAGTATAAACTTTGTTCTTCACCAATATTGGAAAACCCTGCTGCGAGCCATTAGTTTTTGAATCTCTGAATGTCACGTGGTCAAGAATAGCCTGAGGGGCAGTGTGGTTTCAGGTTGAGTTCATGTCCATCTAAAGCACCCTTGTGTTTGTAAGTTAAGCACAGCAGAAAAATCACTGGCTTTAGGAAAAGAAACACTGGGTCCAAATCTCTATTCAACACTTACCTGATTAGGACATCAGGTCATGTTTTTTAACACTTTTCTCATGCTTTGACTGGGGTTATGGCTTTTGGGTAGGAAGACCACACAGGTAAAGGACTATCCTCATCACCTCGTATCAAGGGTATGTATTGTCAACATAACTTTATCACTGCAGTTATCAGCCTGGATTACCTGGCGGAGCTAGTATTTGTTAGATTTCTCCTGTGTGAAGTTACTTCTCTCCGCCTCCTTTCCATACTGTCCTCTTTGGAAGGAAGTCACTATGTGTAGCCCTTACCTGGGGACTTATATACCACCTTGTAGAGGGTGGAATACCTATATAAATTATTTGGAATTCTGCATGCATGGGACATTTGTCTATTTTTCTCTATTTGTTTATGTCAGTATGCTGTCACTATTTTTTATTTTAGTTGCTCTTCTATGTGTACGGTGATGGTCTTAATTCACATTTCTCTTAGTAGCCAATGATATTGAAAATATTTTCAGGTGCTTAATTATCATCCATATGCCCTCTGTGGTGCATATTTTCAGGCCAATTTTTATATTGAAATTTTTTTTAAATGTTGGGTTTGAGGGTTTTTTTATATATTCTATATACTAGCCCTTTGTCAGATATGTGATTTGAAAATATTTCTTCTAGCCTTTAGCTTGTCTTTTCATCCTCAAATGGGTCTTTTGCTGAGCAAAACTTTTTAAATTATGAAGTTCCATTTTTTAATTTTTCTTTCATGGATTGTGCTTTTGCTGTCATAATCTAAGAACACTTCACCAAGTCTTTTGGCCCAAAGACTTTCTCCTATGTCATCTTCTAAAAGTTTTCTAGTTTTACATATTTAAATTTATCATATATTTTGAGTTAATTTTTGTATAAGGTGTAAGATTTAGATGAAGATCTGTTTTTTACTAGAAATACTCAGTGAGCAAAAAATACTTTCAAGGAGGTGATATCAATGGATATGGACTCTAAGGATGAGGAAGAAAATGAAGATGAGAGGGAGCTTATATATAATTCTTGTTAAATGGTAGAATCTATTTGTAAAGTAAAATAAGTGTAGCTACAAAGTAAGTCAGCTGATTACTACGGAGAAGGTAGTGGGTAAAGATTTCAGAAAGGAAGCAGATGCAAAGGTACAGTGGCCACCAAGAATGTGGGTGGCTGAGCTGGAGTGGAGGATCAAGAAACTGGGACATCAGAGTGTAGCGAGGGTAACCTGTGAGAGCTGAGGGCACAGAATGACAGCAGGAGTGGGGTAGAGAGAAACACATAGTCAGGGCTCACATACTCCTTGAATGGGCAGAAGCAAGAACAAGTCAAGGAAATGACAGGTCCAAGGTAGGGGCAAAAGGGAGCAGTTTCACGTGGAAGGGAGACAAATGCTTTGCGGTGAGCTATAGGGAGCCAGGAATGTGCCTTTTCTACTTCTCAGCCGTGAGGTACAGGGTGTAAGGAAGAAAAAAACCAAAAAACTATCCTACCCTTCAAGAGGTTGTGGGGGAAGAAATGTCCTTAGGGTACTTCTAGGTCTCTATTAAGGCAAGACGGTGAAGGAAATATTCGGACAAAATGTTGCATTAGCTGCTCTATTGGTGAGGGCAGGAGGGTAGCTTCAGCATCCCAAGGTTCTGGGAGTGGAGAGTGGCTTTGAGTCTGATCATAGAGCAGAGCCGAGGTGACAGACAGGCTTGGACACCATGGAATTCTTAGGGACACACAGTTTTTGGACTGGGCCTGGCGAAAGTTCAAGAGAGGAAGTTCTGGGTGTCCTCAGAGAAGAGGAGAGTGAGCAAATGTTCGGGCCACTAAGTGAAATTGCTCTGCGAAATTACTGTTTTCATAATACTGTATCTTAAAAAGCAGGAAATTACTAGATATAATTTAATAGTGAAAGACATTGTGCAAAGCAAATTAATATGTTATTTTCACTATCTAGAAATGATTAATTTATTATTACATCTACACACACAACAGTATTTGAGTATTCATTGGCATAGATTATATCTATCACTGAAGATAAATATATAAATATATAGTTAATCACAGAAGATAAATATATAGATACACACACACACACACACACACACACACAATTGGGCCCAAACCAGCAAATCCAGTAATTATAAAATGAACTGCAACCAGACATCTTCTACATGGCACTTTAAGTCTATCTTCAGTCTATCTTCTCACAGCTCCAGCCTCTTTCTCCTTTGTTCCACTTCCACTTTCCATCATGTTTTGACAGGTGAGGTTGTTCATGCAAAGGGATCCAACAAAAATATAGGAATGCCACCTTTGCCTTCTTATCCAGGACAGAGAACCCTCCCTTTCCTTCTTGCAACAAAACAGGTCAAACACATACTCTCTCACTGCCCCTCAACCAAGCCCAGCGATGAATGACGCTGGCACAGTTGTTTTGCCTGCAGGGAGGGAATGTGTGTGCAGTCCACAGGTCACCTGCCCTCTCGGCTCAGAATCAGCTGTCCACCCAAACCCTGGTGCGTTTCATTCTTACAATACTCCAGGCTGCAGCCAGCACAAACACGTCACAGCAAGAGGAACAATGATTGTATTTGCACATGCAATTGCTTTAAACATGGCTTTGTTTGATCCTTAAAAAAAAAAAGACATGTTTTATTATTACATTATAGCCCAAAGAATTTAGCCTTGTAACCTGCAGTTTCCCTACTCTCAGTAATATAAACCTTCTTTTCCAATAAGAGGTGAGGCCTGATGGAATTTTCTTCTTTTCCCTCATTCGTGGGGGTGAGGTAATGAACGAACAACTGCTTTGGATCCTGTTTTATACCAACTAAAATAATAAAAATGGGTTTTTGGAAACATGGAGAAAAGAAAGAGAAACTTCTGGTATCATAACACAGATAAAGACGTGATTAGAAATAACTCATGTTTGTAAGAGAAAGGTATTTATCTCGTAGCTGCTTCACCCTGAGGCCACACCTGGGAAGCCAGTTTCCTGTGTGCCTCTCAAGTGGGCAGAATGGGAGAGACTCGAACCCTTGCTCCAGTGCCCAACTCCACTGAAGGCTCGAGAGTGAGAACTCCCAAATCATGTAAGGACGGGGTACATTCTGAGAAATGCGTCCCTTGGTGATTCCGCCGTTGTGCAAACATCATAGGAAAAACGTACACAAACCTAGATAGCAACTAAACCACCTATAACACATTTCTCAGAATGCAACTCCATCATTAAGCGATGCATGACTGTATTAGTTTTCTATGCTGAATATCAAATTATCCCAAACTTAGTGAGTTAAACAACATATATCTATTATCTCACAGTTCCCGTGTATTGGGTGCCTCACAGCTTAGCTGGGTCCTCTGCTCAGAGTCTCACAGGCTGCAGTCAAGGTGTTGCCAGAGCTGTGGTCTCATCAGAGGCTTGACAAGGGAAGGATCTGCCTCAAAACTCCCTCAGGCTATTGAATGCATTCACTTGCTACTGTGGGATTCCTAGCAACTTGCTTCTTCAAAGTCAGGAGAGAGAGAGATTCTAGTGTGAGTCTACTGGAAAGATGGAGTGTTCAATAACTTAACATAACTGTGGAAGTGGCACTCCACCATTTTTGACATAATCAGTTGGTTAGAAACAAGTCACTGGTCCTGTTTATACTTAAGGAAAAAGGATTACACGAGAGCATGGGAACAGCAGGAGGCAGAGATCACGGGCCACCTTAAAGCTTGTCCGCCTCACTCCACAGCTATCCAGTCATAGAGCCTGAAGGGCATGGCTAAGGAGTAATAGAAGCAACATTTTTACGAGAACCATAAATGAGGGAAGATATTTTATATTTACACATATATTCATATCCCCTAACATAAAAAACAACAATAAAATTAGGAATTTTTCTTAGTGGTTGACGGCATGAGATTTTGCAGTGAAAGAGCTATGAATTTGAATGCCTGTGTACGGCTTAGCAGTGGCTTAACCTACTTAAGCTTCAGTTTCCAAACTCTTTAAAATGAGAATAAGGATCCTACCTCTGGGGTTATGTGAGAATTAAATTAGATAAAGAAGGTAAAACGCTTAGCACAATAGAAATGCTCAATAAATGTTCAGCGTCGCAGCCAGGTGAAAGCTTTGGGTACCTCGAGCAAGATGGAATTTTTACAACAGGCTCTAAATACGGAGAAATTAATCCCTAAAGTGAGCGTGCCCTTCTGAAGTTTAAGAGGGTTTGGCACGAGTTTGCTTCCATGTTTCCCACAAAGCTCTGGACGGCTCTGCCAGGGATCTCTAGTCCACCTTCTCCCACATCTTCATCAGGAGCCAGTAAGTTTTTGCAATGTTGGATTCAAGATCCCTGAAGACCTCCAAACTTCACCACTGGAATGCCGTAGGAGGTTGGCTTCACCCCAGATGCCTGAATCCTCCCAGTCCCCAGGCAGAAACACTGGTCATAGTTGATCTCGAGCACAAGATTCCTATCTCCCAGACATGCTTAGTCCTTGTAACCTGGTTTCCAAAATGGAGTCACTTAACAAGTCACTCATTGAAAACTTTTATTCAACATCGACCATGTGCCAGGCCTAGGGCTAGTTTCAGAGAGAGAATAGCAATGAACAAAGAACCCTCCCCTCAAGTCAACTATCAGCCAATTCAGAGGCACATTCAAGCCAACAAAGTAAAGTTGACCCTTGACTTGGGCAGAAATATACCTGACACCTTACACCGGTCCCTCAGTCTGTGAAGTTGACACGTTCAGACACTCTGCTCTGTATTTCGGTTTTGTTACGACTCACACTTCCTGCACTCATCTCCCACCACTCTTGTTTCCAACTTTCACTACAGTTTCATGTCTCACTTGATAGCAATTTCTATGCTGATGTCTCACTTGATAGCAATTTCTATGCTGACTGAAGTATTTACTAAAACAGCTTTACAAACCATGTTTTCCTTTTTCATCAGCTTGGACACTGCCCAGCCTAATGTTCCACTTTCCATTTATCCCAAATTTGTGATGACTTCCTGGCTAAGAACCATCACTTTCTCAGAGCTCATTACTTTGCCTTTTTTTTTTTTGTATCAATGGCCCTGTTGACATCCTTTTTAAAGCTTTGCTTTCACAAAGACATGAAGTGTCTACTATTTTAGAAGAGTTGTTCCATATACATCAGTGAGTAGAGAAAACAGAGCCATGCTGAGGTTTGTGTGCTCTGTTGTCACAGGTTCTGTACCTGGAGTCACACCAGCCTCTGCACACCAGGCTGCTCACAGCCCAAGACACATCCATGCCTTGTCAGTTATTTGTGTGTTACTAACACTAACACTAATATCAATTCTAATAAAAGTTAAAATATGTCTAGAGACTATAATGTGTCAAGCAGTTATATTGTTATGTTATTTAACCTTCACAACCACCTTTGGAGATAGGGACTAGTACCAGCATTTAAGAGATCAGGAAACTGAGGTTTAGAGATCAAGTTACCTGCTCGAGATCATACACTATTAAGTGTGGTATGAGATTCAGTCCCCTGGAGTCCAATGCAATGCTGTCTCCCAAGTGTGAAGAGAGATGTGTGAGCCTAAGGACAAAGTTAACCTTCTTATTACTTTGTCCAAGGTCACCCCTGGCTCCAAGTCCAAGGAGACGAGGAGAGATCAGCAGCCACAAAGTTGAATGTCAGCCAGTCATCTATACTTTTAGGGGATTCATCACAGTTCAGCTCTACACACAGACACAGAGAAGGTAGCAGAGTATCTCTGTGCGGGGAGCTAATCTAAAAGCGTTTCTCTGGGACGCCTAAGCCACGCCCACCAACCAAGCCACGCCAATCAGAGCGGCTATATACAAATTATCCCGGCCAAGAGGGAGGCCAACCACCAGGGAACTAGATCAAACAGGAGGCTTTCGTTGCACCAGGAGTAAACTGTCTGCCTAGGCCAGCTGGGCCTCTCTTTACTCAAGGCAACATAGTTGCAATTATAGAAGCCACAGAGCTGAAGCAAACAGGAGGCTTCCCTTGCATCAGTGATGGAGAAAACTGTCTGCCTAGGCTGGCTGGGCCTCTACTAAGGCAACATTGTTTCAATTATGGAAGCCACGGAGCTGAAGCAAACAGAAGGCTTCCTTACCTGCCTAGGCCTGGCTTAAATCAACAGTGTTTCAATTATAGAAGATAAATAAATCCCAGAAACCTGATTCCAGCCATCCTTGCTGGGACGTTGGGTCAATGGGAGCTGTGGGCAGCCTGAAAACGGCCCTCAGCCTGTCACCCAGGCTGCCCAGGCACCCCAGTAGGGACCCAAAACCTGAAGGGGCTGTGAGCAGCCTGAAAACAGCTCTCAGCCCCTCACCCAGGCTTGCCACACCCCAATGGGGTGAGTGTTCCCACTAGGGGGCTTGGCCAACCTGCAAACAGCCATCAGCCCCTCACCCAGTCTGGCCAGGCACACCATCAGGTGGACATTCCCTGAGGGGTCCCAGACTGTGAGAGGGCACAGGCAGGGCTGAGGAACCTCCCGAGTGCACAAATTTTTGTGCACCGGGCCCCTAGTGTAGAATAATCAAGAACAAAAAAGAGGGAAAATATGTAGCAATGAAGGCCTGAGAACAGAGACAACTTTCAGATAACTCACTCTTTGGTTTGAGGAATAAATGCCTTTCTTTTGAACAAAGCTTGTAATTCTGATTGTGAACAATGACAGAGTGATGGCTATGAAGGGCATTAATCAAAGACTGAGTAGACTTGCATTTACACAGGGGAGAACCACTGCCCCTGCATCGGCCTTTGAAGCCACCCTTGCTCACGCAGATCATGATGTGCTATGAAGTGATGATTCAAAGAAAAGGGGTGCGTTGAAATAAACACATGTGGCCAGTTATTGCACTGAGGCACTTCAAAGAAACATTTCCTTTGATCATTTTGACTTCTCATTAATAATCAATGTAAATATATTACTCATAGAAATTACCCAGAGACTTCTGGCTGATAGAGGTTTCAGTTTGACCCATCACCAGCACAATAGGGAGGATAAAGTAGGGAATCACACACTGGCTCTTAAAGTGTCCACTGGGAAGTGGCACATAACCTCCCACCCAGAGATCCCTAGCCAGAGCAAGTCACATAGCCCACCTAGTTTCAAGGGGAACAGGGAAAAAGGATCTTGCCAGATGCTGGTAAGGGAGGGTAGGACACGGACAACACCTGGTGAATAGCACCAATGACTAACACAGAGGCGGAGTGAAAAGTAGGTACTTTTAGGTGGCCAAAAGAAGGAGTATGTTCAATAGAATAAAGCACTTAGGAGCTTTGTTACATTTTCATAACAAGTGAAATTTCTCAGCTGGAATATTTCCACAGAGGCCTTCACCACAAACATTACAATTGTTTAAGGAAACAGGTGTCCTGATTTAACAAAATTATCAAGGAAAAATAATACTCAAAAAATGTGTGGAATTTATATAATTGAGACAAGAGCAATTTTCTCATGCATAAAAAGAGGGTAAAATCATCCATCTGCCATTCTGGATGTTTGGTGGGATCTTTGGTGGGAACACTAAGGAAATTCATTGTAGGACTTTGCAAAGGTAAATTACCAAAACCCAATGGCACTTTCCCCCCCTTGAACTTGCCTATTGACTTGACATTTCTCCAAGCAAATTCAAAGCATTTTACTATATAACATCATATTTGGAATTTTAAGCAATGTGAAAAAATGAGCATTTTTGTTTCATTTATTCATTACTTTATTCCACAAACATTTATTTTGAGGCCTGTTATATGCAGATACTTTCCTAGATACTCAAGATGCAAAGGTAGAGACCTAACCTTAGGGTACTCATAATAAATCTAATGAGAGAGAAAGATTAGTGATTAGGAAATCACAGAATACTAGAGGTCCAGTGCATGAAAACTCATGCACTGGAAGGGGGGTCCCTCAGCCCAGCCTGCCCCCTCTCACATTCCGGAAGCCCTCAGGGGAAGGCGATGCTCCCATCATACCTCTGCTGCTGCCACTGCTGGCAGTGCAAACCTTGGCCAGCCCTGGTTACCTGAGCCTCGGGTGGCCCTGGGTGGCTAGGCAGCCACCATTGGAGGCTTGCCTGCATCTCGGGCTGGCCCTGAGTGATTGGGGGGCTAAGGGGACTGGGGGACTCTGGAGGCAGGCGCACGAAGTGACCAGGCCCACCTGAGGGCAGGCCTGGCCTTGCCATGCTCCTGCTACCCCAGTGGGGCTGAGGGGACTAAGCACCACTATCTTGTGGGTATCACCATATTTGAGGGCAGGGCAGCAATTAGCATATTTCCTTCTTATTTGTCAGGGCCAGCCTG
This sequence comes from Murina feae, assembly GCA_004026665.1. Lineage (NCBI taxonomy): Eukaryota > Metazoa > Chordata > Mammalia > Chiroptera > Vespertilionidae > Murina > Murina feae. The sequence goes on from PVJC01002926.1 coordinate 14,531, forward strand.
ACAGGTGAACCAGGGTGGCTGAGGTAGGGAGGTGGGAATTAAGAAAAGAAAGACAAGAAAAAGCTGGGGACAGGAGATCTGCAAGTCGTTGATCGACTGCAGCAGCTTTATTAACTGTGTAATGCCTTTATACACAAACACTGAATAGGAGGCTCGTTAACAGAAATGTAGTCTTTGTTTTTCTAAACATCTAAGGGAGAGAAACCCTGGTACAGCATATCTCAGTAAATAGTTACAGACTTCTTGGCAAAGCCTTGAAAGAATGCTCTTATTCTACTGATAATTCGCCATCCAAACAAGCCTGGAAAAGCTGTGTGGGTGGGGACTGAATCTTATCAGTCCCTTCAGATGCAAGGACATTGCAGCTTACACCTGGCCTCCCACACTTATTGACTATGGGCACACCATCTGTGCAATGGTGTGAGGGTCAATTAGCATATTCCCTCTTTATTAGATAGGATTGTAAAACTGAAGCTATAGAAATATACACCAGCTATCATGGGAGAATCATTAGTACTGACATTTATTAAGACTATCACCTGCCTTGGAGGGAAGCAATGAATCTGTGTAGTCCACCCATTCCTTGGGCCACCTCCTGGAGCTGTGTAAGGTGTTCATTGCACAACTCCAGGATGCACCATCCCCTTGCAGCCTCCTTAGATTTGTATGGATGCCAGTGTTTTGAGCCAGAGGTGCCTCTATTTCCTCCAAAGTCACCATTTGGACTAACAACAAGACTACCAACATCTAACCAACATTTAGTACTCTGAAATATTTTCATTATATGCTTACTCTTATTACTATGATGTAATGATAATCTCTAACTCACTGAACTTTCTTTTCAGTAATCCTCAATTATACAGCTAGTCTGATTAAGATGGTTCTAGCCATGTGGGAAGTCCTAGGTAAATATAAGCTGCTATCCTTGACCTTAAAAATCTTTTTTTTTAAATATCTTTTATTGATTTTTTACAGAGAGGAAGGGAGAGGGATAGAGATCCAGAAACATCAATGAGAGAGAAACATTGATTAGCTGCCTCCTGCACACCTCCCACTGGGGAGGTGCCTGCAACCAAGGTACATGCCCTTGACGGGAATCGAACGTGGGACCCTTCAGTCCACAGGCCGATGCTCTATCCACTGAGCCAAACCAGCCAGGGCAACCTTAAAAATATTTTAAACTAACTGGAGAAGAAAGACAAAAGCACATAAATCAACTAGAGATTAATAATCCCTAACCTGTGTACCACTAAATCTAAATGCAATCTGAGTTGTAGGAACCAAGATAGCAACCTTCGATGGGATTTCATTTTGAGCTTGAAGGATGTGTATTACTTGGGTAGACTTGAGGAAAGAGACTGATGAGAATGTATATCAGTCTTTGTCCATTCCTTCCAGGGAAAAACACTTCAAAGCTGACACCTTGTGACAGACACTAGCAGCTGCCCTGGTGTCATAGCAAAGAGTTCAGCACAGCTGAGAAAGGGTGGTGATCTCTGCTCATCATTGCTCTCACCTGCTCGAGCTCCTTTTCATATCTCCAGTGATACCTTATGTCATTCCACCAGGTTCCTCTTGGACAGAGCAAGTCCCTTGTAGTAGTTAAGTTTACATAGCCTAGTTCACTGATTCTCAAACTGTGGTACTGAACCAGCAACACAGAGTACAATCTGGGAACTTAGAAATGCAAATCTTTGGTCCCTGTCCCAGGCTTGGTGAAACTCTAATTGTGGAAGCCCTCCAGGTGATTCTGATACATACCAATGTCTGAGAACCACTGGGCTCATCAAAAATCCTGGGTTTCAATCCTAGCTCTGTTAGCACTTTCTAGCACCATGGCTTAGGCAGGTGGTTAATTTTGCTAAATCTCAGACAAGTATAACAGTAGTGCCCACCTGCCTAAACCAGTGCTTACTAGTATTAGTTGCCAAAGATTACACTAGAGATTGTATTAACTCATTTATTTTTCACAACTAGTAAGCACTCAATAAAGTCTTGCTACTAGCACCTGGCAAGACTACCCTTTACTTTTAAATCATGTTCATCCCATAGCATGGTTGGAAAACCTTAGTTAGAGCTGTGTTTCTTCACTCCTCATCACCTTTACCATCTTCACTACTCTTTGGCATATACACATATATGCACATAACACATATATGTATCATCATAAAATGTATCATTTTAGCCATTTTTGAGTATACAGTTTAGTGACATTAAGTACATTCACATTTTTTGTGTTCCCATCACCACCATGCAGCTTCAGAATTTTTTTTTCATCTTCCTCACTGAAACTCCACAACCATTCAACTATAGTTCCCCACTTCTTCCCTCCCCCCGCCAGTTCTAAGTACCTCACATGAGTGGAGTCATACAGTATTGTCTTTTTGTGACTGGCTTACTTCACTTAGCACAATATCCTCAAGGTTGTCACATAAGTCATACTTTCTTTCCTTTTTAAGGCTGAATAGCATTTTATTGTATGTGTGTTCCACACTTTGTTTATCCATCTATATGCCAATGGACACTTGGGTTGCTCCCATGTTTTGGCTGTTGTGAGCAGTGCTGCTACGTTCATGGGTATATAATTAGCTCTTTGAGCTCCCGCTTACAGTTCTTGTGCATACATACCCAGAGTGGAATGTCTGGTGGTCTATCTTGGCAGTTCTCCATCTTTATCAGAAAGCCTTACTATCCTGTCTGCTCTCTCAAGTTGGTGCAGCCATGGCTACCAGGAAGCAGCACACCATCGCCCTCCTGTATTCAGGAGAATGTCATAGGATTGCATTGCATTCTTTAAAAACCTGAAACTGGGTATGCAAAGAGAAATAGTGTTCCCCTAAAATATATCTTCCTCCTCCCTAGACTCTATTTCATCATAATGAAGGATTTTTCTGTTCTATCTACAAATACAAAATACTCAAAGAGAAACTGTTTCCTTCCACCCACTGGTGACAAGGACCAGAGAATAAAAAGAGATTACAGGGTAGACTGTCTGCTATGATAACTTATTTTTCCTGTAGTTGTTTCCAACCAAACACACAGTATCATTAACTTTGACTGTGGTTATTACTTTGGCCTCAGGTTTAATCTATTTTGACTAGGAATATTGTCCTCGGAAACACTACAATTTCCTGAAGAGACTGCAAATCAGCAGTCTTGCCTAAAATCATACATGGCCATTATCTTTCCTCTGCTTGAAAGATGTACAAAGATGGTATGTTATTGTGAGCTGGGAGGTTTCCTTTCTTTAGTGTCTGCCTTTTGGCTGAGCTTATAAGATAAGGCAATCAAATACCCAACATTTATAATAGACATGTTTAACTTCCCTGATATGTCCTGAAGAGGTTCAGCAAACAAAAAGATAATATACTGTAACTAGCAGTTAAGAAGTTCAGACTTCAAACCTTTTAGACTGTATAAACTATGATGGCGAGACAATAGACAACATGCTCATTTACTGCTGAAAACCACCTGTAGCGCAATATTTAATGTAGAATCATTCCTACCTGTGAGGTCCACAAGAAATAGATACTAAACATATTTTTATGCAAGGCCTTTAGTTTGAGTTTTGTCAAGAATAAGCTAGACCAATGTGACCCCTCTGGGAGGCAGTGTTGTGTAGTGAAGATGTGGACTGGATTCAGTTCAGTTAGGTTGCTAGTAGCTTCTACCGCTCACCAGCTATGTGACCATGAGCCAATTACTGGAATTCTTCATATCTCAGTTTAGTACCTGCAGAGTATTTCCTGTTATTCAATGGTAACTGGCACCTGAAAGAGGCCACTTAAAATGAAGGTAGCAAAACGTTATTGAAAAGAATAGGTGTTATCACACATTTTTCCTGTAAAATGAACTAAAATTATACAAATTGTAAAGTTGTCTTACATTTAACTAAATTTAGTGTAAAATTTAAACTACATAGTTTTTTCAGAAAACAACAATAAATTACTTAGGATGTTTTTGTTAATTTTTTCAAACAAAACTCTAGACAGCACAATGTAACATCCTTCATTTCATATTTGACCTTCACAGGAACATTAACAGGATATACATTTTGCAAAACTATTCTGGAACTTAACTGGTTTGTTTCCAGGGACCTTTCCTGTTCCTTTTGTATTGAATCCTTTCTTCTGAAGCACTTGTCATTATTCCCATAATTGTTTTCTTCAATTCTTAACAAGTAAAATCATGCCAAATCCATACTTGTCAATGGCTTTGCAAGTCATTCTTGTAGCTTTTCCTTCTTCAAAGTCATGAAATCCTGTGTGTTTGGTAAACGGTGCTTCTTCCCTTTCTGATTCATCTGCTTTGTATTTTCCTTGTGCAATCTAATGTTGTAAATATCTGACAATCAATGAGCCTGTGACCAGCAAAGGTGACTGACACTCTGACTAGGATAGATGTTAGAGTAAAACAAAAGCGATATTAGATTGAAGACTGATTTTAATAAATGGCCCCTCATTATGACAATTTTTGTTTTCCTGATACATTTTAACTTCAGAGAAGTTAAATGATAACAAAGGTCCGTAGTTTTTAATCAAATTGCTAAAACCATGCTATGTGCTCAGCACAGTGCAATAGCATGTGCTTTAGTTGTTAATAAATACTCACTATCTACTTAAGAGGACCCACATGTTCACAAAAGTGTTGAAGGCATTTAGACACACATTGATAAAATTGGCTTAGAAGAATGTTTTCCTTAAACAAATTGCCCCTTTCATCAGTAAGCATAATGATTAGAGAATAATAAAAAAAAAAATCCCTCACTCCTAACCTACCTCAATCCCTTAGTCCCCCTTCCCCTTATTTTGTTTAATTTTCTCTAAATAACACTTATTCCCATCTGGCATGATACATATTTACATATTGGTATTTTGTCTGTCTTCCACCACTAGAATCAAAACTCCAGAGGCCAAAGACTTATTTTGTTCATCTATGTGTCCCCAGCACCAAGAACAGAGCCTGACACATGGTAGGTGTTCAATAAATATTCGATGAATGCACTATAATGGAAGACTTCTCTTGTCCTCCTCACCCCAGGGCCCAGGTGCTCAGGGGCCATCACAATGAGCCTATTTGGGGATTCCAGTTCACTGTGGCCTGAAAGAGCCCGAGTGTGAATAAGAATGGGTCCTGTGTCATCAAAGAAGGAGAGGCAGCATGAAGAGCCCAGAAGCACAGAGTAAAATGAAAGGCTGTGGACGGTCACTGCAAAGTCAGGCCTCCTTGTCCCTAGACTCCTTCCCATTGTAATTCTATTCAGAAGGAAGAGAAATGGGTTCTCCTGTGGGGCAGAGGAAGGAAGCCGGAATTCTCCCTCCAACAAAGGAAAAGATGTGTGTTTGAGTCATGATGCGGTGGAAAAACTACCCCGTGAGAATCAGGAAACCCATGTGCTGACCTCACCTCCGACACTAATTGGGTCTGGAAGTCAGGAAATTCACTTCAGACACTCAGGGTGCTACAACCTCAACTACATGATGCGTGGGTGTGGCTAGATCAGCATTTCCTAAACCATGTTCCTTAGACTCTTGACCCTCTTCTGCCCCAGTGGAGTAACCACTAGCCGCATATGGCTGTTGAGCACTTGAAATGGAGTTAAGGCCACCTTTTAAAATGCAAAATCTAAAACAGTATACAGGGAACAAAAGTAAAGTATCTCATTAATACATTTGTATTGATTAATGTTGAAATAATAGTTTTATTTATTAGGTTAACTAAAATACATTATTAAAATTAGTATGGTACGGGTATTGTGGAGGCAGGGAACATAGTACTTTCTGATCAATTTTGCAGTAAATCTAAAATGATAGATAAATAAATACTTGTATAAAAAAGAAGACCCATGCATGTCCTTCTACTTTTAAAAACAAGTCTACCAGAACTTTTGAAATTATATATGTAATTACAGATGTGGTTCTGAGGATATTTCTGCTCTACAACTTGAGAAAAAATGTTTTTTCTGATAACACCCTGCATATTGCATCCCCACCCCACACCTCCCAGCCCTGTGCTGTCATGATGCTTATTAACAAAGTGAGCATACTGAGCCTTCTTGCAGTATACAGTATATAGAAAACTGCTTGTCACTTTCTAAACATATTTAATCACTAGAGGCCCGGTGCATGAAATTCGTGCATGGGAGGGGGGTCTCCTCAACCCAGCCTGCACCCTCTCCAATCCAGGACCCCTCAGGGGATGTCCAAATGCCAGTTTAAGCCCAATCCCAGGGATTCAGCCTAAATCGGCAGTTGGACATCCCTTTCACAATCCTGGACTGCTGGCTCCTAAGCACTCACCTGCCTGCCTGCTAGCCTGATCACCCCTAACTGCCACCCCCTGCAGGCCTGGTCACCCCTTACTGCCACCCCTAACAGCCTGGTTGCCCCCAACTGCCCCCCCCTGCCAGCCTGGTTGTCCCTCACAGCACCCCACCAGCTTGGTAGCCCCATGCAGCCTGCTGTTCAGTTGTTTGGTCTTCCCCCACTAACTCCCCTGCTGGCCTAGTTGTAGGGAGCCATCTTGTGAGGGCATGATGGTAAATTTGCTTATTACCTCTTTATTATATAGGATGGAACTAATTTTTCACTGAGCACCTATTAATACTCTTCGGTTCTGAGGAAGACATTTTAGAGAACAGTGGTCCAGATTTTCTGCCAAGTCTTTTTAGAATATAGTAATGTGTGATATTATGAATCTGTGTATGTGGAGGAAAGCAATGAGTTGGTTTCTAAGATGCTTGTTCAGACAGAAAGTTTTCAGGAGAAATCATGTTCTTCACCAACACCTCCTGGGAGAGATCACAGCTAATTGAATGCTGAAAGAGAAGAAAGTTGGGAGACTGGATCATGGAATTTGGTAAAGGGGGAGAGAGATGAGCTCAGATTCTGAGGGTTTGCTCAGAGCTTTATGTGAAGTTATACTCAGTAAAACCTTGACATTCTACTGCTTGAGATGCTGATACTGTCAAGAAATTAGCATCATAGAAAACATCTGAATCCCAGGTGGGACACACAGTGCAAGGAACCTAGAAACCATGGCATTTGAGGAAAGAAACACTGAGAGTGGCTGGAGGGCTGCAGAAATTGCAGTAAGAGGACACATTACGTGTCAATAAGTCAAACCCTGACCAGGAAAGCTGGGCTGCTCCACACAGTTCACCCTCGCACCTCCAGGCCTCCAGGGAGCAGATGAGGAGAAAGCCTTAAGGGTTTATCTAGCAGATAAAGCAGTGACACCACAGCCTTGGCCTCTGACAAAGTTTTCTGTGTGGGTGATAACAAACCTATTTCTGGGGCCTGACATTTCTGCCTGTGCTTCCAGAAGGTGTCACAAGTCAGGTGCTAGATCACCTAGGGTTTCTGGGTTCCATTATGAATGGAAATTTTTCCTGGATTCATCTCAAAAATTCTCCTGTTGCTCTTTAACTTCTCCTTTGTTCTCTGTAAATGTGAACTATTGCCTTTTACAATGTGCTTTCTACGAGCTCCAAGCATTTATCCCGAATTAATAGTTTTCATAGCTTAAGGTATAAATTATATATAGTAAAATTCACCAATTTTAACTATGAATGAATTTTAGAAAAAGTATCGCCATGCAACTACCACCACAGTCAGGTTTTAGAACACTGACACCCCCCCTCCCCCAAATTTTCCTCATGCCCCTTTGCAATCAATTTCCAACCCTACCCCCTGTCCCAGGAAACCATTGATGTGCTTACTGTCAAAATGAAATCATCTACACCCCAGCTGGTTTGGCTCAGTGGATAGAACATTGGCCTCAAACTGAAGGGGCCCAGGTATGATTCCAGTCAAAGGCACACGCCCGGGTTGTGGGCTCAGTCCCCAGTGAGGAGCATGCAGGAGGCAGCCAATCAATGGTTCTCTCATCATATATATATATATATATATATATATATATATATATATATATATATCCCTTCCTTTCTGAAATCAATAAAAATATATTTAAAAAATTTAATCATATAGAACATATACGGTGGAGGTTTTTTAATCCTCACCTGGGAATATTTTTTCCATTGATCTTTAGAGAGAGTGGAAGGGAGGGAGAAGGGGGAGAGAGAGAGAAACATCAGTGTGAAAGAGACACATCTCCTGGTTGCTTCCCACAAGTGCTGTGTATGCTGTCAGGAAAAGGTCAAAATACTTTTCTTAATCTGGATATCTAGTTATTCCAGCACAATTTATTGAAGACTACGCATTTCTTACCTTGGCAACTTAATCAAAACTCAATTAACCAAATAAGTGTAGGTCTATTTTTAGACTCTTAACTCTGTTCATTAATCTAATCTATGTCTATCTTTATATCCTACCACACTGTCTTGATTATTGTAGCTTTTAAAGTAAGTCTTAAAATTAATAGAATAAGTCCTCCAAACCTGCGGGGGTGGGGGGGCCCTCTGGAAGAAGAAGGTGGGGGTGGAGAATGGGAGATATCTGTAATACTATCAACAATAAAAATATATTTGAAAATAATTCTTCCAACTTTATCATTTTTAAAAACTGTTTTGGCCATCCTCAGTCCTTTGAAGTTTTGCATTTTGAATAATGCTTTCATGTCTGGAAGATAGAGTATAAATAATGCTATCCGATTTTACAGACAAAGAAGCCACAGACAGAGAAACATCTGTAATCTGTCTGACTTCACGTTATGAGGTTGGGTTCCTGTCTCTTTGTGGTCACATCTCATTTTCCTACCGGAATGTCAGCTCCACAAGAGCAGGAACTGGATATGTTTTTGTTACTCAGAATCCCCAGTAACACAGTTATTGTGGTAGGCTTTCAACAAATATTTGTTAAACAAAAGATGGAATTGTGTCCAAGAGAAATTGAGTGACTTGGTCAATAGCTGAACTGCCTCTAGAACTTCAGCTTCCAAACTCTTCATTAATATTGTTCCATCTTACAATCTGAGTGGAGGAGACAGAAAACAAGGGGCAAGGAGGGGAAAAAAGTGAATGAAAAAGGAGCTATATAAGAGCATTATTAGGAGGATTTTTTTAAAGCTTTTGTTTTAATACATCTCAGCTATAGCCTGCATCTCCCAACCACTGAATATAAGTTTATTCTTTGTTTAAAATACTTTTAACACGCAGAAGAATACCCAGATGATTCACAGGCCCAACCACAGCCTAAGCAGGAGACGACCACATTTCCTTCCTGAGCATGGTGCTAAGAAAAATAGAGAAAAGACACACAAAGCCAGCATGGATCACTGGGGTCAGCAGAGACTGACTCTGGCTGAACCATTCTGGGCTGACTGTCCTTCCAATTAGGAAAAATCCCCAGGGAGCAATATTTGGCAAGATCTTTCCACCTTTCAATTTAATTCAGAGAGGACTTTCATCTCCTAAAAACTCCCTAAAACTGTAGTCCTTGCTTTTAAACCCTCGAATACTAGGTGTCAGAAAAAATAATAATAACCTGGTGTTCATCTGAGGAGGAAAGTAACCAGAGAACAGGGTAAGGAATATGCAACCAACAAAATGTGGAGGTGGCTGACACCACAGCCTCTAATTCAGGTGGCATGTAATCTTCCTAAACAATGATTACAGATACTGAGTATGCATTTGGAGGGCCTGGAATTGTCATTAATTACTCTGCAATATTCTGTCAACCAAATCCTTCCTTCAAGTAAATGCATGCGGCTTCCATTGAAAATGGTGGGTGTCACAGTTAGCTGAGAGGAGAATTTGACCTCAGAAGGCACTGTGAAGGCTTTGGCTTATAAACAACAGCTCAGGAAGATTTCTACCGGAAGCAGTCAGCAATAGAAACTAAATGCCTTTGTTTCAATGAGCCAAGAAACAGTTTGAGTGTAGACTTTGTTCGGGGCAAGATGCGAGGTACCTGCTGGGAGAACCCAAGACGACAGCACACCTTGACATGCTCTTGCATCTGCAGGTGAGAGTCCTGACCAACACTTCTTGCGTCTGGTTCATCCCCTCAGTTTTCAGTTTATTATTATTTTTTATTTCTTTTAAAAATTATTATTATTTAATATTTTTATTGATTTCAGAGAGGAAGAGAGAGAGAGAGAGATAGAAACATTAATGATGAGAGAGAATCATTGATTGGCTGCCTCCTGCATGCCCTCTACTGGGGATCGAGTCCACAACCCTGGCATGTGCCCTTGACTGGAGACCCTTCAGTCTCAGGTTGATGCTCTATCCACTGAGCCAAACAGATCAGGGCAGTTTTCAGTTTAGGTGTCACTTTCTGAGGATGAGCTTAGGTCTTCCTGGTATAAGATGCATCATATTTGTAGTTACTTGTTAATGCCGGTTTCCCCCTCCAAGAGAGGCCATGTCTATGTTATCCTGACAGTTTCTGCATGTCTTGGTGAGAACACGGTTCTGGAGCCATCAGCCTCTGTTCAATTCTCAGCTCTGTCATTCACTCTCTGAGTGATTTGGGGTAAATCACTTGTGCTTTTGAAGCTTTGGCACCTCCATGAGTAAGACAGAGATAATAATTCTGTAGTACATACCTCACAGAGCTATTCATAGAGCTATTCTGAAGATTAAATGAGGTCAAGTCACTAATGACCTGGCCCATATTAAGCCCTCTATCAAAATGAGAAAAAGAAAACAAAACAAAACAAAACAAAAACAAAAAAAAAAAAACTGGGGGGATGAGAAGAGATAAACCAGAGAATTTATATATTTATATGCATAGCCCATGGACAAGGGCAATAGGGTAGTGAAGACCTGGGCGGGGGGTCGGTAGGGGGAAGGGTGGGTAAGGACTGGAATGAGGGAGGTAAAGGGTGAGGGTGGGAAATACCTGAAATACTATCAACAATAAGAAATATATTTAAACATAAAATAAAAATAAAGGAGACCTCACAGAGTTCCCTTGATTTTGGACTTCCCAGGCTCCTACTGTGAGAAATAAATTTGTGTTGTTTATAAACAAACAAAAAAGAAATAAAACATCAGTAGTTAAATGAGGCTTATCTCTTTAATTAATAAATAGAGATCACGGGTGCCATTCTCTGGCTATTAAAATGACAATACTATATCCATAATAATAGCTACTACTGAGAGCTTATTGTGGGGCAGGCACTATGCTACATATAACCAGCAAATTTAGGAGAAATAACCATCAAGCTATCAACAACAACCTTATCTTTTAGCCTCTTCTCTCTGGGCATACCATTATTTTTAGGGACGTAAGACCATCAAATCAGTCTGTGGGTTGGTGACATATGAGTGGCTGTTTCAGTTAGTTTTAGGAAATAAACAGCATGATCAAAGAATTAATTGAAGGAGCGTAAAGGGGCTAACTAACGCAAGGATTTGGGCAGAGTCAAGAAAACTGGGAAGGGATTGAGTCTCTCACTGTGACTAGCAATAATGAGGACCTGTTACCTCCCTCAGACTTGAATGCGAAGGAAAGAAATGGTGCTTCAGGGTCTATGAGGTCTATGGCCAAGGGAGCAGTGCTGCCCTGCCGAAGCTGAGGGGGTAGATGGAGGTTTGGGCCACTGTCAAATCCATAGCGAGGCAGGGAGTAGAAGGAATACCCTACTGCTCTCTTCCTACCTTCTGATCTGCTGCTGCTGCCTCCAAATGGCCAAATCCTGCTGGTAGCCAGAGAGTAAGACAGCCCATAATCACCGTGTCCTGGAGCAGAGAACAGGGCCGAGAAGGGCTGAGAATGGATCTGTCCAGAAGAACAAGCAGAATAACCTGCGTGGACCCAGTGACCATCTCTAGTCAAACGTAAATAAATTCATGTGGACCACACTCAGAACATTAGAGGCAATGAAATATCTAGACAGTTAAATTAGACCAAACTGCAGAGCGATTGCTCACTAAAAATAAGGGCAGGCTTTTTTATTTTCTTGCTACAGTCAATGAAGATGCAGAGAACTAAGGGGCTTCATCCATTATTCCTCCTTCTCAGCCTTCAGTGAAAGATGAATGCTCACATAGTCAGTCTCCATGTATGAATATGAGCCAGTTATTGTATTTAGTTGAATTTAAGAAACTTTTGCTAACGAATTTGAATCATGACAGCAAATCATCCCTCCCTTTACATTTTTCCAATATTAACTAATTAAGATTTGGGCATCTTCTGTTTCTTCAGTGAAGCACCATTCTACTGGACGATATCATTTTTAAATTTTAATGTTTTATTGGGGTGAAATATACATAATGTAAAATTTACTGTGCAATTTAAGTGTACAGCTCCCTAGTGATAATAGTGACATTTTTGTGAAACAGAACTCCAGAAATTTTTCACCTTGCAAGTCTGAAACTCTATACTCATCAAACAACAACTCCCCATTCCTCTCTCCCCCAGCCCTTAGCAACCACCATTCTGCTTTCTGTTTTTATAAATTTGAAAGTACCTCACATAAGTGAAAGCATACGGTATTTATTTTTCTGTGTCTTACTTCATTTAGCATAAAGTCCTCATCTATGTTGTAGCGTGAGTCAGAATTTCCTTCCTATCTAAGGCTGAATAAGTTCTTATTGTATGTGCACACTGCCTTTTGTCCATTCGTCTGTCAACAAACACTTGGTCTCCTTTTACACCTTGGGTATTGTGAACATAGTTGTACAAATACCTACTCAAGTCCTTAATTTTAGTTCTTTTGAATACATACAAAGCAGTAAAATTGCTCAACTGTATGATAATTCTGTACTTTACTTTTTGAGAAACCATCGTGCTATTTTCCACAACTCCTCATTATTTTGCATTCCCACCAACAGTTCACAAGCCTTCCAATTCTTTTTCTTTTTTTTTTTGTTTTTAATCCTCACACAAGAATATGTTCTATTGTTTTTTAGAGGGAGAGAGAGAGAGAGAGAGAGAGAGAGAGAGAGAGAGAGAACAAGACAGAGAGAAGAAAAGAGAGAATCACCAATGTGAGATTCAAATATCTATGGGTTGCCTCCAGGACGTGTCCCGACCGGGGTTTAAACCAGCAACTTGGGTGTGTGCCCTGACCAGTAACTGAACCCACAGGCCAGGGGTCTAGTTTCTTCACATCCTTGCCAACACGTTATTTCCTGAGTTTTTGTTTTTTGTTTTTGTTTTGTTTGTTTGTTTGTTCAGAACTAGACATGATAATAGGTATCTCATTGTAGTTTAGGTCTGCATTTCCCTAATGATTAGTGATGCTGAGCATCTTTTCATGTGCTTATTGGCCATTTATATATCTTCTTTGGAGAAATACGTATTCAAACCCTTTGTCTATTTTTTAAATTGGGTTGGTTTTCCATGTTGTTAAATTGGAGGAGTTCTTTTATATATTCTGGATATTAATTGCTTATCATATATGAGATTTGCAAATACTTTGTTTTATTCCATAGATTGCCTTTTCATTCTGCTGGTAGTGTCCTTTGCACAAAAGTTGTTTTTTTTTGTTTTTTGTTTTGTTTTGTTTTGTTTTTGGTGAACTACAATTTGTGTAATTTTTTCTGGAAGATATATTTTAATATAGGCTTTGCATGACTAAAACTTTTTGGTGGGGCTCAGATCCGTATGCTTTGGATAATCCCATCATCTGACCAGCATTTAAATGTTTCCTCTTGGTAATTGAGGGGTACACATCTCTCCTCATGCCCCCTCCTTCTTTCAATGCTATAGGATCCTGCTTGGAGATGCCTGCTGGGAGTCACATGAAAAATACTCTTCACTTGCAAGTGATAGAACCCAGCCTAATTGTCCCAAGCAAAGAAAAAAAATTTAATTTTGCTCAAAATTCTTTGGCTCACATAACTGGAAAGACCTAGGAGAGACATTCTAGCTCCAGGTTCCTAAGCAAAGCCAAGCTCTGCTCTCCTCTGGGTCGACTCCATTCTCAAATAGTACTTCCCCTTATGATGACAAAATGGTGTCCATCAGCTCTTGAGTTACTTCTTACCATCTCAGCAGCTCCATGAAGAAGACAGATTCTCTTTTCCTTATGGTTCAAAGGAAAGTTCCTGTGTGATCTTTTATATTTAAATTGACTATATTGTTTATCCAGTGGCTGAGAAAACATTGGTGGATGACCTGAAGCATTTTCCTTGTTGAACAGGTGTGTTCTCTGATGACCAATTATGGTCAATATTGACACTTGTTACTACTGTGGATTTATCTAATCTAATAAAAGAATAATATGCAAATTGACCCTCACTCCGTTACACCCACAAGCCATGCCCACAAGTCACGCCCACCAACCAATCAGGAATAAATATGCAAATTCACTCAACTAAGATGGCGGCAGCCACAGAGCCGGAGTTTCCCCGGGCAATGGAGGAAGCCAGGGCCCTGCAGGCCCTGAGCTCTACTCAAGGCTACAAAGTTTCAATTATAGAAGATAAACAAACCCCAGATACCTGCCTGGCTGGGACCTTGGGCTGCCAGGGGTAACTCAGGCTTTGGGGGAGGGGGAGGACCAAGATAACAAAGTTTCAATTATAGAAGTTAAATAAATCCCAGATACCTGTTTCCAGACAGATAACCCAGTAGGGACCCAAACCCTGAAGGGACTGTGGGCAGCCTGAAAATGGTCCTCAGCCCCTCACCCAGGCTGACCACACCCCCATGGGGTGAGGGTTCTCACTGGGGGCTTGGTCAGCCTGCAAACAGCCATCAGCCCCTCACCCAGGCTGGCCAGGCACGCCAGCAGGTGGACATCCCCTGAAGGGTCCCAGACTGCGAGAGGGCACAGGCTGGGCTGAGGGACCCCCCTCCTCCCTGAGTGCACACATTTTTGTGCACCGGGCCCCTAGTTTCTTCCATAATTACTTATTTCCACTTGTAGATGGATAGACTACTCAAGTTGATGGTCCATTATCCAGGGGCCACATAATGAGCTCTCCTCCTCACAGGATGCAAAGGACCAGTGGACTGAGAGTAACAGAAAGAAAGAGTCCCAGAAACCATTGGTTTGGGGAACTAACATTTAGGCATAAGTCACTGTCTCTTGTAGTATCCTATATAATAAAGAGGGAATATGCAAATTAACCATCACTCCGGTCAATTTGCACCCACAGCTGAGGCTAACTTCCTATAACGAGCATTAAGGAGCAATCAGCAGGGACCTGAGGCTGCGAGCCCACCCACTTCCCGCATGGGGCTTGATGGGACCTCAGGCCATGACTTCCACCCGCAGGGCTTAACAGGAGACCTCAGGCTGTTACCCCCACCCTGGCACCAGGCCAGAGGAACTTAGGCTGTACCCTCTTCCCTGGTGCCAGGCCGGGGGACCTCAGGCCATGCCCACTGCCCTGGCCCCAGGCCAGAAGACATGAGGCTGTGCCCCCCACCCAGTGGGACTTGATGGGGGCCCTCAAGGTGTGCCCTCCACCCTGGTGCTGGGCCAGGGGACCTCAGGCCATGCCCCCCATCCCAGCACCAGGCCAGGGACCTCAGGCTGTGCCCCCTGCCCTGGCACCCAGGTGACCTGAGGCTGCACCCCCCCACACCTGGCAGGGCTTGACAGGGTGGGACCGGCTGGGTCTGGATCTAGCCCAATGAAGGGGGGCCATCCAGGTTTGGGTCTTGAGCGATTCTGAGGTGCATGTGGGTGGTTGAACACTTGACTCTGGGTTCCATGATGCACCCCAGACTCTGACAGGAGGAAGATTTTCATATACGTTTTACTAATTTTCTTTCATCTCTGACACTTCTATTATAGAGAAAGGCAAATAGCAATATTAAAATATTTCCTCTAATTAATCCCCTTTTAATTGTGCACGAATTTTGTGCACTGGGCCACTAGTTTTAAAATAAATGAGATCAGTTCCAGCAATCACCAAACTGCCTGTTTTGTAAAAACATGGCAATGTAATAGAGCACTGAGTATGAAATTGAAGACCTAAATTTGAGTCCTGGACACTCCATGTAGCTACCATTGCCTTGGATAATGCTAAAGCCTGAGTTTTACTCCCCCTCAGTTCCTATGTTGAAGCCCTAACCCCCATGATGAGGGTATTTGGAAATGAGACCTTGGAGAGGTAATTATGTTTCGGGAGGCAGTGGGCATGAAGGGATTGAGCAAAACAACAACAGAAAAGAAAAAAAGAACTCGTGGACATGGCCAACAGTGTGAGGACTGCAGGGGTGAGGAAAATGGGTAGACATGGAGGAGGCTATAGGGGGTATAAATGGTGACCGGGAAAAATAAAACAAAATAAAATTTAAAAATTACTTTAATTTTAAAAAGAAGAAAAAACACCAGAGCACATTCTTGTGCTCTCCTCCCTCCTCTCTCTCTCTCTCTCTCTCTCTCTCTCTCTCTCTCTCTCTTTCTCTCTCTCTCTGTCTGAACCATGTGAGGACACAGCACAAAGATAGCCATCTGCAAGCCTGGAAGAGAACTATTGCCAGACTCTAACCATGCTGGCACCCAAAACTGTGGGAAATAAATTCCTGTGGTTTAAGCCACGCAGTCAGTGATATCTCGTTATGGCAATCTGAGCAGACGAGGAGCAATTGCTTAACATCTCTGAGCCTTGGGTGTCTGACCTATGAAAAGTGTGGGAATGGGGTGCTGAGCACCAGTGAGGCTAGTTGCATGGGTTTAATAATGTGCAGGTAATGTGAGGGAAAATGCAGTGACTAAAAGAAAAATACCCATTCTTCTGCTTTCTGAAATCTATCCAAACAAACAGAAGAAGGTGAAGGCAGAAGAGAACTATTTTCAGTCTGAAAAATATTAGAAACAAAAATGCTAATACTCTGGGGCATATGAACCAAAGATCTAGACTCTAAGCAGAACTATTAGTTTCTTTAAAGCATAATTTTTTTAAGTTCCTTTACAGAGATCTGAAAGTTGAGAGACTACTCAAATCTTTCACTTTCTCAAAATGCCAGGCTCAAACATTAACTCCTCATACCACCACATCACTTTCTACTTGTCCTCCACCAGTCAGTTGTAAAGATAGCATATTTCTACCGCAGGGCCTTTGCACTTGCTGTTCCCTGTACCTGGGATACTGTTTCTCCAGAGAGCTGTATGGTTCACTCCTCCCTTCATTCAAGTCCCTGCTGAGTTGTCACCTTAGTTTAGGAGATTCTTCAATTATCCCATCTAAAATAGCCTCTTCTTCGGCCCTAACCAGTTTGGCTCAGTGGATATAGCGTTGGCCTGGAGACTGAAAGGTCCCAGGTTCGATTCTGGTCAAGGGCATGTACCTGGGTTGTGGGCACATTCCAGTAGGGGGTGTGCAAGAGGCAGCTGATCTATGTTTCTAATTTCTCTGTCCCTCTCCCTTCCTCTCTGTAAAAAATCAATAAAACATATTTTAAAAATAAAATAGCCTCTTCTCACCCCATAACTCTTTTTTTATTTTCATTTTTTACTTTCAATACATTAAATTTATTCATAAGAACATTCTCAAAAAATGTACAATTTTTCCTCTTTAACAAAGTATAATAAAACATAAAGCCTCCAAAACAATACTTGACATTTACATTTCAAAATCAAATTAGCAGGATATTAACTATTTACAAAACTATATTTAAAAAAATATTTGTAAAGTTACATGCAATCTTGTAGAATTGACATAAAAGAATGGCTCAAGACTGTGAGACGTTTCCTGCATTCCTAAAAAGAAAATACGTTCAAGGAGCTTTGATGATCCTTAAGTATGAGGTCTTCAGTTTCAGTACCAAAGCCTCTGTCTGTGTGCATGTAAAAACTTATGCATGTGAGCGGCTTGTTATAATACTGACCTGCACTCCCCTCCCTCCATTGACAGCGTAGTAGCATTGACCTTTGGCCTCAATCAGCACAGTGTTTAGTTTTGTGAATGTTGGTTAAAGATACTTTCTTTCACCACAACAACAGATCAGTAATTGAGCCTCTTCAGAACCCATGGCTTTAAATGTCACCTGACTCATTCTTTGGGAGTCATCTGCACTTTGGAGAGGATGACAATGGGATCAGGTCCCACAGGCCCATCTTCTGAGATGCCACCCCATAACTCTTTATCTGCCTTTAAATAATACTCATCCCTACCTGATATTTTGTACATCAACTTATTTTTACATCTCTTCCCCAGTAGAAGGTGAGTACCATGAGGACAGAGATGTTTCTTTGGTCACTGCTATGTCTCCAGTATATAGAACACTGCCTGGTTACATGTAGTAAGTGCTCAATAAATGGTCAGTATGAAATGAACAAATCTCACTCTTCTTTTCTCATTGTGATACACATAACAGTGTTGTTTCTATGCAGGGCACTCTCCTGTGGGGGAATATACAGATCATGGCAAATTTTAAAATTAATTTTCTGGCTGGTTAAATAAATCAGGCTATTGTGCTTTAGATGGGAATAGGGAGTGGAATTCAGAAACATTTTACAAACATGTGAGTGATACAATCAGCCTTTTAAAGATCACAAGTCTCTTATAAGGAGAAATACAGCTATACCTTATAAGAAAATATAGCAAATAAAAGTAAAATTTTAAAGTATATTTTGCAAAAATACCTTGATTTCTTTTCTATATTTGTTCTCTGTAGGTAATATCATGAGCCAATTTGTATTTCATTCTTTGCAACTCAACTTAGATACAACTTCCCTGTTAAAAAACTTCCTAATGAATCCCTCAAATTGAGGTTATGTGCCTCTCCTTATGTGCCATCATGGGACCCCAAACTATCCTACTTAGACTCTTAACACCATGTATTGTAATTGCCTATTTACTTATCTATATCCCTGGTCTCCTCTCTCTCCCCACCCTCTAGTCCCCACTGCCTCAGTCCCCAATGTCATCTCTCCCCACCCCCACCTCCCCAGCACAGACAAGTTCATGTCTACTTTATTGACCATTTTAAGTCCAGCACATAATGTGTGAATAAATACTCATTAAATCGATGAATGATATATTCAATTTAAGAATAAACACACAGAGATCATTGTTTAAGATAGAAGAATTACAATATACAGATTTCTGATAAAGAATAAAAATGGTGGTATGAACTTTCAAGAACAACTTTGTTCTGGGGCTTGTGGTTTGGTAATCATGACTGTTGGTTCTGGGAAGCCATCTTAGTTCCCTGGCACCTCCTGTATTACAAAATTGCCCACAAATAAGATATAAAAGAAAATGAGTGCTGTATCAGTGAGCACACATGCCAAACAAAGCTTACAGTGTAGACTAGAGAGATGGGAACATTTTTGAGGCCGTCAATAATGCACATCTCAAACTCAGGGAGAAAAAATATTAAAAAAAAGAAAACTGAAAAAGCATAAAGGCACAGCTCATAAGCACTGCAATCATTGGTCATTGCCACCACTGTGAATATCGGCAAGTCCCTCACTGCAGGATGTTGCTTTGACAAGGCTTAGATACAATTTCCAGTTTTATAATTATCTCCCCTTTCTCTCCCATTCTAGAAAGCATATCAAAGAATAGTATTATGATAGGAGCACCTTGAGTCCTTATTAACTTATCTACTCTAATAAAAGAGTAATATTGACATTAATCATTTCTCCGGGAAGCCTAAGCCACACCCACCAGCCAAGCTATGCCTAACAGCCAATCAGAGCAGCTGTATGGAGGCTGGCAGCCACGGAGGCAGTGCAGGCGGTGGGGTGGGCGTGGCAGGTGGGACAGGTGGTGGGCTGTGGGGTGGGTGGGGCGGGCTTGGCCAGCCTGCAAACTGCCATCAGCCCCTCACCCAGGCTGGCCAGGCACACCAGCAGGTGGACATCCCCTGAGGGGTCCCAGACTGTGAGAGGGCACAGGCCAGGCTGAGGGGACCCCCCCCCCCCTCCGAGTGCACAATATGTTGTGCACCGGGCTCCTAGTACAGAAATATAAATCCTTCACAAATTTGGCATTTTAATTACTAGTAGTAACAAATCATTTGCACTGGACCTCACAGTTGATGACATCAATCATGGCATGAGAAAAGCAGATCTAGAGCTGTAGCTCTCCAAATTTTTTGATTTGAGTCAACGTAGGCAGGGCAAAAGTTCCTATGGTCCATATATTCCAGCAATTCTGCTTTCCAATTAAAGAACAAAACAAAAACCCTTAATAATAACAGACTACAAAACTAAAAATATGAAAATATTAAATCAAGAATAGCAATAATTGAAAATCATGATCAACTCAAGATAGAATCTGTGATGCACTGATAACTAAGACCCTTTCTCCAGTAATGGAAAGTCCAGCTATTTGCCTGCATTTGTGCACATGTGCACATGCGATGGGAGTTTTACAGTGTTGACTAGTATTGCATAGGAATGAGCATCTTAGAGAAATACTCAACAACTCTAGAATTCTCTAGTGGAATATTTAACAAAACAAAAAATTATGAGTACCTGATTTAAGAAACCTTTAATAAATGCACAGATTTTCTAGAAAGTAGGCCATAGTATGTGATAGTGAAATCCAGAAACTCCAAAATAGAAGGTCTTGCATTGTCTGATTAATTCATTTGATGCTCATTGGATGGATCCTTCAGACCTTAAGTGGGCCCTGCAGTTTACCTTGGGAAACATTGCTATAAGACAGTCACCTAATCAACTGTTAATTTCAGCTTCCAGTATGACCTAGCACAGCTAACTGCTTTTTAGAAGGCTAACTATATCTATCTAATCTAATAAAAGAGAAACATGCAAATTGACCGCACCTTTGCTACACTCAAGTCACACCCACCAGCCAATCAGAGTGACTATATTCAAATTAACCCAACCAAAATGGCAGCTGGCAGCCATAGGGCTGGAGCAAGCAGGAGGCTTGGTTGTCCTGGTGACAGAGGAAGCCAAGCTTCCTGTGTGCCCTGGCCAACTGTGGCCTCCACTCAAGGCAACAAAGTTACAATTACAGAAGATAAATAAATCCCAGATACCTGCTTCCAGCCAGCCTTGCTGGGGGCTTGGGTTGCTTGGAGCCATGGCCAGCCTGCAAACAGCCATCAGCTCCTCACCCAGGCTGGCCAGGCACCCCAGCAAGTACCCCCACCCCCGAAAGGGGTGTGGCCAGACTGAAAATGGCCCTCAGCCCTCATCCAGGCTGGCCAGGCACCCTAGTGTGACCCTAACCCTGATCCAGGACACCCTTCAGGGAAAACCAGCTGGCCCCCACCCATGCTCCAGGCCTCATTTCTATATGATAAAAGGGTAATATGCAAATTGACCCTAACAGCAGAACCACTGGGAATGACCAGTTACTATGACACACACTGACCACCAGGAGGCAGACACTCAATGCAGGAGCTGCCCCTGGTGATCAGTGCAATCCCACAGGGAGAGCTCTGCTCAGCCACAAGCCAGGCTGATGGCTGCCAGTACAGTGGTGGTGGTGGGAGCTTCTCCTGCCTCCTCAGCAGCGCTAAGGATATCCAACTGCAGCTTAGGCCTGCTCCCTGCTGGCAAGTGGACATCCCCTGAGGGCTCCTGGGCTGCCAGAGGGATGTCTGACTGCCAGGTTAGGCCTGCTCCCACAGGGAACAGGTCTAAGCCAGCAGGTGGACATTTCCTGAGGGGTCCCAGACTACAAGAGGGCACAGGCCGGGCTGAGGGACCCCCCCCCCCGAGTGCACAAATTTTTGTGCACCATGCCTATAGTATATATATAAAAGTCTAATATGCAAAGTGTCCTCTTGGGAGTTTGACCAGGAGACTGGGAGTTCAATTGCTTGCTATGATGTGTGTTGACCACCAGGGAGCAGTACAGAACAAAGGAAGGCCCTGGTTGTCAGCTGTGGAATGGAGGCCCCCCGCCAGCAGCCAGAATAAAGGCTCCAACATGGCCTCGATTGGCCCTGGTTGCCAGCCAGGCCTAGGGACCTTAACTGCACATGAATTTCATGCACCGGGCCTCTAGGAAATCTATAAAAGCCTAAGTAACTATTACGACCAGTTGGCCAGAAGGACTAAATGACCAGTCACTATGATGCACACTGACCATAAAGGAGCAGACTCTCAATGCAGGAGCTGCCCTCCAGTGGTCAGTGCACTCCCACAGTCAACCTCCTGTGACTGGCCAACCTCCTGCAGTCCCTCCCCGCAGCTGGCCGACCCTAATTGGCCCCTGTCAGCCCCGATTGCCATCCATGCTGAGAGGCCCAACCTGTGCATGAATTTGTGCACCAGGCCTGCAGTAAATATGTAAACAGTCCTGAGGAGTCTACTAGTTTCTCAATAAGTAGAGATCACATTAAAGATCAAAGAGACATATATGACTAGTATGGTTGGAAAGAATGAAATCTTTCTTGTACAGTGTTTAGGATAAATACAATCCTTTTAATACACTGATCTCAACATTTGCTTTACTGTATCAAAAACCCAAAGACTTGTATCAGCAAGTCACTCATGAACAAGATAAATTGCAATAGGAGCAGTGTCTTGGAGACAGATATAAGTCTGTGGTAATAAAACAGACTCAAAGTCTGGGTTTTCAGTTTATTTATTTTTTATGAGTTTTCAGTTTATCTAATACAAGTGTGGATAAGCATGAACCATATTTCCATAATATGTGAGCTCATGGCTCAGGAATATGTGCATTCGTTAAAACGTAGCTGTAAAACACTACACTATGAGACTTGATTCAGCTTTTTAAATTTTTTACACCTGCTCAAAAAGAGCTTCCATACGAGAAAATCAGATACCTGAATAATTCACAACACAAATGCTCTTGTGTGGGTGGAAGCTAAATGGTGTTTGCCTCTGTCTCATTTTACATGGTGAAATCTAAAATTATAACATAGAATCCTTTCTAAAATGGCAAACAAATTTTAAACCAGCAACAGACAGCTGCAGGACAGATGGAAATTTGCTGGTTGCCTGATAGCATCACCAAAAGATACAGTAGGCCACAGTAGGTCTTTTCCCCAAGTCTTTTTTTTTTTTAATATATTTAATTGATTTTTTTACAGAGAGGAAGGGAGAGGGATAAAGAGTTAAAAACATCAATGAGAGTTAAAAACATCGATCAGCTGCCTCCTGCACACCCTCTACTCGGGATGTGCCTGCAACCAAGGTACATGCCCTTGACCAGAATCAAACCTGGGACCGACCCTTCAGTCCGCAGGCCGATGCTCTATCCACTGAGCCAAACCCGTTAGGGCTTCTCCAAGTCTTTTTATTGTCATTGTCTTTCTTTTTCTTTTCTCTGCATAGGCTGTAAACAGACTGTAAACTGTGTGACACTACAGTCACACATAATTTAAGGTTATTTTTGCATTGCCCACCAGAGCAAAAAAGTCTTGCTTTTCAACCAAAAACTGCTTAACATGTCTACTGGGCCTTGATGCCTATGATTTCATCTATTTTTTTTTCAGAGAAACTTGAAGTTTGGGAAACCAGGGAATGATAGTAGGGACCAGATAAATTGGTGCATTAATCATGTTTTTATTTTTATTTTCTGTCTTATGTTTTAACATTTTGGGGACCTTACAGATCTGGGGAGAGAGGGCCCCTCCTAGGGACATCTAATTCCTAAAGATAACATTTTACCCATGAACACAACTTTCATATACAAACCAACCAATTCTGAGCCCATATCCCTCAACCACCTCCTTTATCTAACTCATGTGCTAAGCTAGATTCCTCTGCTCTGAAGCATCCCAAGGTCAGGTACCAAGCAACTAGAGACCACTCCTGTGACCCAAAGCCAGCCAGAATTATTGAAACTCATCAGTTTTAGCTGTCTATTCTGCCCTGCCTTGCCTTTTCTGCAGAAAACCCAATAAAAGTATTGGCCTGCACTTTCCTCTTGTTCCTTTCTGCCTCCTGACCAAACCTGGTGCTCCCCATGTGGCCCTGTGTGACGTGGCACAACCACTGGTCTCCGGAATTGAAAGTAATAAATTCTTCTTTCAATAGTATTGGCTTCTTTCAGTCACCTCCATAAATTAAAATCCCATGGGCACAAACAAGACAAAGGGCTTTTGTAGTCACCTTTAAAAACATGGCAGTTTGGCTTCGAACTGGCTCAGAGACCAATCTACTTTCACAAAAGTATCACGAGTGACTACAGCACACAGCGCAGGATGGTGGCAAGCATTCACCCTTCATCTCTGCCCGTTCCTATGTGGCACAGGAGTGCACGGGATGCATACTCTCTTGTTGACTTTCTATCGTGACATGAAAGTCCCGAAAACTCGTGTGGCCTTCTGAAGAAAGTAAGAATACAGATCGGTAGAGGAAGTACATAGATGGAGCCCTGTCCTCATGACTCATCACATGAAGACACCAGAGTAAACAGCACTGATGATGATGACAGCTGTGAATAGGCATTTGCTGAGTGCCCGTGTATTACATGCATCATCCCACTGAACCCTCACAGCAAGGCTCTGAGGTAAGTGCTATCATTACCCCATTTCAAAGAACTTAGAGACGAAGGTCACTGGATGAAGGTTGCATATTTGATAACCAGTGCCCTGGGACTGGAAAGACCAAATCTAAATCCATAGCCTATGCTCTAAACCCCTACTCAACAGGACATCAGTCAGAACTGAATGAGGCTGCTTCTCCCATGACACAGAATTCACGAGCACAATCCTTTTTGTGAATGAAATGTCAGTCTGAAGACCTCCACCTCTAGCTAGCATTTCTAACTGGCTGGTGGGTGGTGCCATGTCGCCTTCCAAACCAAACATATTTTTGGTAGATTTCCTGAAGTGGAGCCAACGCAAGGCAATATTGCATTATAAGCAACCATCTTGATTTCTAGTGATTACTTTTCCTGGAATTCAGTGCCTTTGCTACTTCCACAGCTGACCCAGGTGACTCCACTCCCAGCACTTCCCTCTACGATCTGGGCCTTAGGCCCCAAATTATTTCTCTATATAACTAAACCCATCAGAATTTTATTTCATTTTATTTTTATTAAATTAATTAGGGTGACTTTGGTTAATAAAATTATATGTTTCCCTATTTTTAATTTAGATCAATCAAAGGCTCTAGATTCAAATGGACTGGCTTCTAATCCCAGCTATACATTGTTAGCTGTGTGACCTTAATCCCCACTTTCCTCATTGATAAATTCATCTCATTTACTTAGATGGTTAGCTCTCAAACTAGATTTTTACAAGTTGGTAAACATTGGCAAATTATTTATCCCACAGAACTATTACCACACATTCCCAGACAGTATAGATATGTGGTTGAACTAACATTAATACACATCACCATTGTATCAATTACTAATAATAAAATCAATTGTCAAGTATCCAAATATTATGTTATACAACTCAATGGCATATAAATATTAAATGTGTGCTCAATTCACTAGCAAAATTCACTTCTTTTTATTTGCAAGAGAGAGTAAAAGGGGAAAAATCTCAGTTCAAACAAAAATAAGTTAGTAAGCAACTTCAGAAAGTTTTTAAAAAATACCATAATTTCAGAATTTTTATGATTAAGAGTTGTTTTAACTATAATAAAGCATCTCCATCTTTAAAACTCTTTGTTATATTAAAGAGCATATTCTATATGTCCTGCACAAGACAAAGGCGACATTTTACTAAAAATGGTTTATAGCCCCCTCCTGTTCTTTTCTCAGGGCCTCCTTGTATATTGCACTCCAAGTGGAAACATTAAAATTAACCGTATGGCTTTTTGTCTGGAGACATTAAAGACATGTGTTTCTGTACAACACAGATTTTCAAAATAGAGTCTTTTCATAACAGCACAAAATGAGATTTATAAAAAGACAGTAAATAATCTCTGAGACTTGGTGTAAAAAAAAGTTGAGCAAACCTGATGTATACTCGCATGAATGTGGAAGATGGGAACATGCAGTGAGCAGGCAAATAACCATATCAGCCCTATGTATGTTTGAAATGACTGAAGGGCTAAACCACATAACGTCCAGAGTGTTGAGAGTTCCTGGGATTTTAGTTCTGTATGATACTAAAAATATACAAGTATTATGCTGGGTATTTTGGCATCTACTCTTTCTAAATTTCTTATCTATACTAATAAAAGGGTACTATGCTAATTAGACCAGGAGACCTTCAGGGAGACCTTCTGGATGCCCTTCTGGACAAAGCCATGGTGGTGGGACCGAGGCATAGGTGGTTAGGGGTGATCAGGCTAGGAGGGGAGGGTAGTTGGGGGTGATCAGGCTGGTGGGGGGGGGCGCTGTTGGAGGCAAGAAGCCCAGCAAAGAGGCAGTTGAGGGAAACCAGGCCAGCAGGCAGAGAGGTTAGGGGCAATCAGGCAGGCAGGTAGGTGAGTGGTTAGGAGCCAGCGGTCCCTGATTGCAAGAGGGGTCCAAGATTGGAGAGGGTGTGGGCCAGGCTGAGGGACACCCCACCTTTCCCTGCATGAATCTCATGCACTGGGCCATTAGTATATTCGTAAGATTCTGGCATGGGAATAGACTTAAAGAAATAATTCCATACTGCATGATTTCAGGAAAAGTTAATTGGTACAAATGATAAGCACATTTTAAATGCCGAACTGTAAAGATCTTCTGTTAAGTGTCAAAATAGGTGAATCGCAACCCAAACATAGAGGTTGCAATCCTGTCAAACTCGTGGCCTGGTAAAACTGCTTTTCAGTACTTCTATGAGCGCTTCATTAGATTTATTCACCAAGCCAACATGTTGGTTAATATGTATGACAAATTAGGTCCTGTCTCAAGTTCCACTTCCAAGGCAACGGCATCAGCACCCCTGTTTTACTGAATGCAACAGTTGTTTCTATGACTGGTGGAGTCTTTGAAGTGCAGCCATGTTTTAAGGCAGTACTTCTCCAAACACAAAAGTTGCTTGCTGCTAAAAGCTCCATGCCGCTTTTGTCTTATGAACTGTATTGCATCTCATATTTCATTCCACCTTTGATTAATGCCAGGGCAACAAGCACTGGAGCTCTCCCAAGGCCTGCAACACAACGAATAGCAATACAACAACCAGGTTCTTCACGAAACTTAATTTTTTTTAAATATGTTTTTATTGAAGGTTATGTTTCAATTCTCGGTCAGGGCACATGCCTGGATTGTGGGCTAGGTCCCCAATAGGAGGCAGCCATCAATATTTTCCTATCATTGATGTTTTTCTCTCTCTCTTTTTCTCCCTTCCTCTCTGAAATCAATAAAAATATATTCAAAATAAATTTAAAAAATGAAATGATAAAAAAATATGTTTTTATTGATTTTCTTAGAGAGAGAGAGAGAAACACAGATGACAGGAAAACATTGATCAGCTGCACACCCCCTATTGGGGATCTAGCACACAATCCAGGCATGTGCCCTGACCTGGAATCAAACCAGAACCTCTTAGTTCATGGGTTGATGGTACAAAACTTAATTTTTACAAGACTTTTCCAGCTATCAGCAGTCTGATTGGTTGGTGGTGCACCATCATCAAAAGGCCAGTCAAGAACACAGATGCTTTCTTTCTTCACAAGGGTAGTATCATAAGCTGCTTCACATATTCTTACTATTGTGGTAACTCTGTACCTAAGTTCCTCTATAAAATTGTTTAAGGTCACATTGGTTGGATTGTGTGTAATAAAAAAATCTCATGTTCTTGTACGTGACTTCTATAGGATCCAGTCAGTTAATTTGAACCTTTTCAATTTAGTTACAAAGCAATAGGGTTATGAAACAATTTAAAAATTAAGTACATAAATGATGCAAAGAAATGGAATCTACTTAATATGCTCCACTTGAAATCCTCAGTGCTTTGAGTATAAGTTGGGAGTAAGGGGAAATGAAATCAATCTCCTAACAAGAAGCAGCAATTCTTCAATCCAATAACATTTGTTTCATATGTAACAAGTTTACTCCAAGGACCGACACTAGTTTCTGGAGCCAAAAGGGAGTCAGCCTCTTTCCACCCTGAACAAATATGACCTGAGAAACCAGCCGTAAAAGAAAGCGCTGGCCTGGCACATCCGCTAGGCATTCAAAAGAAATGCAGGACGTTCTGATACAACTGAACAGTAGACTAAATGAAAGGTAAGCAATGGAGCTAAAAGAGAATGCAGTCAAGAGGTTAATGGGGGGGCTGGGGTGGGGAAGGAGGGCCTATGTAATACTTTCAACAATAAAGATTTTTTAAAAAGCAAAGAAAGAAAGAAAGAAAGAAAGAAAGAAAGAAAGAAAGAAAGAAAGAAAGAAAGAAAGAAAGAAAGAAAGAAAGAAAGAAAGAAAGGAAAGAAAGAAAGGAATGCAGTCTACAATTTTGCCAAATGTTTGCAGCTCTCATGTCATAAAATTCTAGAAAGATACTTTTAAATAAATTCAGCAGAAATGGCACAGACTTTGACTCCACCATTGTCCCTCCCTTTGTTCTCTGGAGATATTATTGCCACAATAATTGCAGTTACCCACAAGTAACATCATATAGCAGAGTCTAGTCACGAACAGGAACTCCAGACACTGTGACTGTGAATGCTAATCCCTCTGTGGTCACACCACCATTGAATGACCCTGGGCAGGGCACCTAACTTCACCTTCCTGACTCAGGTACCTCATCAACAAAAACCTCCAGGAATTTACAGGATAAGTTTCCAACTCCTTACATGCACAAGCTGCCCTCCAAATGCCTTTACAATGCTTAAACCAGGACAAACCAGGACAAATGAAATTAGTCTTGTTCCCTACAATAATTGTCATGATGTGTTCTGACCACCAAGATAGAAACCTATGTCTTTCTATTAAAATCATAACCATCTTTTAAAATATATTTTTTATTGAGTTCAGAAAGGAAGGGAGAGGGAGATTTTGAAATATCTATAATGGGAATCATTGATTAGCTGCCCCCTGCACAACCCCCTACTGGGGATGAAGCCCATAACCCTGGCATGTGCCCTTGACCGGAATTAAACTGGGGTCCCTTCAGTACACAGCCCAACACTCTATCCACTGAGCCAAACTGGCTAGGGTATAAACCATCTTTTAAAGGAGGCCAAATTTAAGTGAAAACTTAAAAGGCTGAAAATTCTGCGAAATTTGTGAAAAAAGTCAAGGCTACGGAGGAGATCTGATCTACATGGAACCACATGATTCCAATAATAAATAAATAGTGAAAACTAGGGACAATTACTGCAAACTTTCAGCAAATATTTTTGAGATGTGTCTTATAATAAGATTGGCACTGTAATCCCTGTCCTGCATTTAATAAACAAGAAGACTAATATTTCTATTAATAATAATTACAACAAAATAATGATAGCTTCTATTTGTTATGCAAATATTATGCTTTAGGCACTAGGCTAAGGGCATTACATGCCATGCCCATTAGAATGCTTTCAGCTGCAAGTAGAACCTAATTAAAACAGGCTTAAACATTAGGTCTCCTATCTTATAACCATTAGTGAGGAGTGGGTGGTCCCAGAGTTGGTTGATCGAGCAGCATAATAACATCATAGAGGATCCATCCTTCAAATCTGCCATTCCAAACATGTGGGCAGAATCTCCCTTGGTGTTTGCACAATGGCTGCAGTGATGCCAAGTGCCACACAGAGACTTCAACACTTCCTACATATCTTTTTCTGTTGTTTGGGGAAATCCTAACCAGACGGTCCCTATAGATTTTCCTCATATTCCATTGTTCAGGATCAATTCATTTACCCATACATATACCAATCAATGATAAGTGGAATGGGACTGCCAATATTCTTTTAGACCAATCGTCACCCCTGGCTCACCTTCCTTGAACACATGGAATGGTAACCACCCTACCCAAACAAAATGCTCCACAGGAAGGATGAGCTGGGAAATGTCAGTTGAGGAGATAAGCAACCGTGCCTACTACACATATATTACCACTAGGAGCCCAGTGCACAAAAATTTTTGCACTGGGGGGGGGGAGGTCCCTAAGCCCGGCCTTGTGCCCTCTTGCAGTCTGGGGTCCCTCTGGGGATGTCCACCTGCTGGTGTGCCTGGCCAGCCTGGGTGAGGGGCTGAGAGCAGTTTTCAGGCTGGCCACAGCTCCCATTGACCCTCGAGCCTTCCACCTGGGAAGCGATAGGGTGGCCAGGGCTTCTGCCTGGGAAGGCATCGGCGGGCCCAGGGTGCCCGATGCCGCCCCTGGCCTGCTTGTCCTGCCCCCCTGCCCCTCCCCTCCGGTGCCTGCCTGCAGAAACGAACGGATCATGGTGCGGACACATGGAGGCAAGCCTCTGTGTGCCTGCGCCATGCTCGGTGGCTTTCCGGGCCCCAGCGGAGGTGCGGGATGGTGGGCAGCTCGCTCCTCCCGGCCCCCCCGCCCCGCCCCACCGGTGCCTGCCTGCAGGAACAAACCTCGGAGGCTTAAAACCTCCGTGTGCCTGCCCTGCAATTGGTGGCTTTCTAGGCCGCAGCCTCAGACCAGCTTGCTCCCCAGCTCCCATGGCTGCCCTGCTGCCTGGAATCCATCTCAGGCCTGCAGCCAGCTTGTCCCAGGCTGCGGCCTCTGCCATCTTGGCTGGGCTAATTTGCATACAGTCGCTCTGATTGGCTGGTGGGCGTGGCTTAACCATCCCAAAGAAACAGTCAATTTTAATATTACGCTTTTATTAGTTTAGATAGTAGGCCATCCTCTAAAGAGTTATCCTCATTTTACAGATGAGAAGTCAAGTAAATTGCCCACAGTCACACAGCTTGAAGTTGGGAAATCCTGTATTCTTTATTACCATACTAGAGGCCCGGTGCATGAAATTGGTGCATGGAAGGGGGGTTCCCTCAGCCCAACCTGCACCGACTCCAATCAGGGTCCCCTTGGGGGATGTCCAACCACCGGTTTAGGCCCAATCCCACAGGAATTGGGCTTAAACCGGTGGTCGGACACTCCTCTCACAATCTGGGACTGCTGGCTCCTAACCACTCACCTGCCTGCCTACCTGATTGCCCTTAACCCCTCTGCATGCCTGTCTGATCACCCCTAACTGCCTTCCCCTGTCAACCTGATTGAGTCCCAACTGCTCTCCCCTGCTGGCCTGATCTCACCCCCAACTGCCTCTGCATGTCAGATCGCCCCTAACTGCCCTTCCTTGCTGGCCTGATCTCACCCCCAACTGCCCTCCCCTGCCAGCCTGGTTGCCTCTAACTGCCCTCCCCTGCCGGCCTGATTTTGCCCCCAATGGTTCTCCCCTGCTGGCCGGATCTCGCCCCTAACTGCCTTCCCCTGCCAGTCTGTTCTCACCCCCAACTGCCCTCCTCTGCCGGCCAATTTGGTTCTGATTGGCCAGTTTCTATGCCAGAGTTAAAAGCTCTGCCTCCTAGGCAGCCATTTGTTCCTCACAGTTGACCCAGATTTGGTTCTGATTGGTCAGTTTCTATGCCAGTCAGCGTCTCTGGGCCTACTAACAGGGCCTGATCAGAAAGGTAAGGCTGATCAGCAGCCCTGGTGGAGGCCTGGAAAGAATTGGAGGTGTGGCTGTTGTCCAGGCCGGGAGAGAAAGAAATAAGTTCTGATCAACAGCTGCCACAGAGGCAATGGATCAGACACTGCCTCTCTCTCTCCAGGCCTCTCTCTGGACCTGATCTGCAGCCCCCGAGGCAGTAAGTGCTGGGTCAGGGCACCTGCAGTGGCCCCAATCAGTGCTGGGTCGCACAACAACCCAGCACTGAGTTCTGGTCTGGTCGAGCCTTTGGTAGTAACAGTCGTTATAACCCTGGCTCTTTATTATATAGATTGATAATTCCGAAATTTCAGTGTATTTAAGAAACATCAGGAGAACATGATTCTTTATTTTTTAACAAATAATCTCAGTTAATTTGGATGTAAGTGGTCTACAAACAGCATTTCATGAGACAGTATTGGGTTAGCTATTATTTGGGCAGAAGTCTGATTTTAAAGAAACACACAAACAGTCTGATTTCCTGAAAATGCAGGCCCACCATCTCCAAAAGCCATCTTTCTTATCCACAATCATAGAAATAGCACATTGAATTATCTCTATAGTCTTCTCAGTCAAGCCTTATCTAGTGCCCAGGTCTGGCTCCCTTTTATTTAAGAAGACTATAGATAAAAGATTCAGATGAGGGGAATGAGTTCAAGAGGAATATAAATAGGTGATCTAAGTAATATTGTAGAATTTGGGAAAATTTATTGTAGAAAATAGTCAACTCTTTGGGTAGGAAATGGGGAGAGGTGGAGTCATTACAAATTTTTACAAATTGCCTAGGCTGTCACATGTAATGGATGCTCAGAGAGAGAATCAATTACCAGAAATTATGAGGAGCTTCATTTTGTTTTATTACAAGGAAGAATAGCTTAATAGTTAACATTGTGCAGCAATGAAAAGGGCACTCCGCCTCACAAAGCATTCTTAATGCACTCACGCAGAGGCTGGTGGACTGCATCTGCCACCAGTATTGCAAAAGGGATTCCTCAGTTGAAAGGAAGGCTCTGCAGATGACTTGTAAGATATGCTGTGATTCTCCAAGCATATCCTCTGTGTTAGTTTTACCATGATCATTTCTGCTGAATACCTTGGAGTGCAATTTCATTTATAATTTCATTTAATTAATATGATTAACATATAAATATTTCATTAACACAATATGCTAGTATTAAGAGTAATATCATAATCTATATATCTACAGTAATAAAAGAGAAACATGCAAATTGACTATCCCTCTGCTACACCCACCAGCCAATCAGAATGACATTCGAATTAACCCAACAAAGATGGTAGTTAATTTGCATATGCAGGTGCAGAGTGAAGACTGAAGATAGCGTAGAAGGAAGCCAAGTGCTGCAGAAGGGAGTGAAGCGGTGGAGAAGGGAACCGAGCCAAGGCAGCAGAGATGGCAGAGGAGGGAGGGAATGAGGCAGCAGACATGGGAGGGAGCTCAGGAAGCCCTATTCTTGCAGGAATCTTCCTGCAATGGACCTCTAATCTAATCTAATCTAATAAAAGAATAATATACAAATTGACCCTCACTCCATTATACCCACAGACCACACCCACATGCCATGCCCACCAACCAATCAGGAGCAAATATGCAAATTAACTCAACTAAGATGGCAGCAGCCACAGAGCTGGAGTTGCCCCGGGGGAACCAAGGCAACAAAGTTTCAATTATAGAAGTTAAATAAATCCAGATACCTGCTTCCAGCCAGGTACCCCAGTAGAGACCCGAACTCTGAAGGGGCTGTGAGCAGCCTGAAACAGCCCTCTGCCCCTCACCCAGGCTGGCCAGGCACATTAGCAGGTGGACATCCCCTGAGGGGTCCCAGACTGTGAGAGGGCACAGGCCAGGCTGAGGGACCCCTCCATGCTGAGTGCACAAATTTTTCTGCACCGGGCCTCTAGTATATATATAAAAGCCTAAACAACCAAACAATTGGTCAACCAGTTGCTATGACATGCACTGGCCACAAGGGGACAGACACTCAATACAAGAGCTGCCCCCTGGTGATCAGTGTGCTTCCACAGCCAACCTCCCACAGTCCCTCCCCCAGGCCAGCCACTCAACTCCCCCCCTTCTCTTACCCCCCTCCCCCCAATCGCAAGACAGGCCAAGGGACCTACCTGTGCATGAATTCATGCACCAGGCCTCTAGTGTTAATATAATTTCTATTTTAATTTCAAAATGTCCTGTTTTCTCAAGTTGATAGGACATGTCTGACTCTTCTTAGTGTCTCTGTGGCACTAACTCATAATCATGCTCACCACAGGTATATGCTAACAGTTTGTAAATGAAAAAGGAGGGCTAAGGTTGGTGGGTAAACATATCCAAATGATAACACAGCACAAGATGACTTTTAGTACTTCTGCCCTGCTTACTACCATTCTTCCCTTTCTGGGAACTACACGGGTGGCTATATTTGCAATATGTACTCTCCTCTCTTCTCGGGCCATCAATGATTGGGCCAGAAGTTAACACATTTAAGCTGAGCCAATGAGATTGGCCCTAAGATTTTAAGACAGTCTCTTTGGGTGGCTGTATTTATAACATGTGAACTCAGAAGCGTGGTCTACTGAAAAATGACAAAATGGATGAGACATAAAGAGTGAGTCCCCTGACTTTCCAACTCCTGGATCCCAAATGCCTACCCAGGCTCAGGTACAAATGTGCTTTGGTCTCTGTGAGAAATCCTGTGTCTTTATAAAATGTCTTCCTTCCTCCTCTCTTTTACCTTCCACCCTTCTATTCTTCCTTTCTTCTTTCCTTCTTTTAAATCTTATGAAAACTGGTTTTAATTCATTTCAACCAGAATTGAACACAAATAAATTTGTCTCTGGGTTTGCTGTGGACCGAAGAAATTACTTTCTTGGCAGCTTCAAGAAAGCCAGGTGTTTAGAGATCTTATGTGAAGAGAGAGGACCTAGCCATCTGCATGGTGCCAGATATTTTGGGGGGTGTGAGACTGGAGCCACTACAAGCTGCTTTTCTTAGCACGCCAACCTGCAGCCTGCAGGGGCATCAACACTGCTATGAAGATTCCACCACCAGACCACAGGTCTCTTTCCAGCAAAGATCTCTCGGAAGGAACTAGGAGATAGAAACTAACCTCGTACAATGAGGCAACACCAGCTCAAATAACAGGGGGACTACCTAGGATAACTACAACCCCCTTATGCTGCAAGGAGTTTCTCCATACAACATTTTGGGTCATGCAAGCTACAAACTGCCTTTCAAAATCACACTTATCAGTGAGTATTCACACAACCTTTGAGCTTCAATTTTGTGACACAACCGTTTCCCAAGATGCATGTGTTTTTCTGTCTTTGTACCTTCTGGCTGTCAAGCGCAGCATGTTAACCGGCACTTTGACATACTTACTGCAAAACAGTGTGTGAACAAATCCAGGTGACACTTACCCAAAGCTGCCAATTTTAATCTTAGATAAAGAGCAGCCCTGGCAGCTGAGGGGCAGGTAGAGAAGGCAGGGAAATTATTGTGAATTTTATGTTTTTCTCTCTTGCAACTAAGATATCTTGTATGTTGGACAAAGTTGGCAAAACATTAACACAGTGGTGCTAAGAAAAAACTGCTTTTGCTCCACTTCCCCATTCCTTAGAGTTCCGACAACCACACTCTGCCTGAAACACTCAAGGCCTTCTCTCATTGGTCCTTTCAGCCTCCTACTGCTTGTTGGTCCTTTTGTTTTCCACAAGCATAACTTCCACCTGTGTTGAGTTTTTTCCACTTCTCTCAGAAAAAAAAAATCACAGTTCAGTGATTCTCAGACATTATAGATTATCTCCCTGATGTGCATGGTATAAGCAATGAAAACCTACAGTCTCTGAACTAAAAAAGTAGAATAATGGAAGCCAACTCAATGTCTTACCCCAAATCTAAACATAAGTGTTATTTGGTAAAAAGGCTTGTAACTAGTTCAGCATCCACAAGGCAGTAGTAATGAGGACTAATTCTATAAGAATCAGGACAGTCATCACAAGAGACACCGACAACTTTCCCTTGGCAAATAACAAAACAAATGCAAATTACCTCATGTGCTCATTGATGCTTGAGATTTTCCTGATAGGAATTAAATATTTCAGGAAAAGTTACTATGTTTTTTTAAAATATAGTTTTTATTGATTTCAGAGAGGAAGAGAGATAGAAACATCAATGATGAAAATCATTGATCTGCTGCCTCATACATGCCCCCTACTGGGGGTTGAGTCCATAACCCAGGCATGTGCCTTGATTGGAAATGAACCCAGGACCCTTCAGTCCTCAGACCGATACTCTATCCACTGAGTCAAATCAGCTAGAGCAGAAAGCTACTATCTAATAGCAAAATTTCTTTAAAAATGCATACTCTTTGACCTCACAATTCAGCTTCAAGGAACTTATTCCTAATATATAATCAGAATTTATTCCTAATACAGAATCAGAAATGTACACAAAGATATATGTATTTCAAACTTCATTATAGCTTTAAAATACATTTATAATGTAAATTTTCAAACATATACAAATGTAAAAATACTAACATAATGACCCACCATGTATCCACTATCCAACTTTGTTTACCAACACTTTGCTGAGTTTTTGTTTTATTTACCTCATCGTTATTTCTACTAAAATATTTTAAAGCAAATACCAGCCATCCTGTCATTTGATTCTTAAATACATTGGTTTGAATCACTAAAAAAAAAAAAAAAAAGATTTTAAAAATTAACATTACCCTCATATCATTCTTTTATCATCCAAGTTAGCAATAATTTTAATATCATTTAATACCCCTTCATGTATAATTTCAAAATGTGAAAAATTGCTTTTATAATTTATTTAAATTTGGATCCAAAAAGTTTCATATATTGGATTTCATTGTTATTTCTCTTATGTCTCTGTAATAATTTCTTCACTTTTCATTATGCTACTTATTTGTTGAAAAAAAAATCAGGTCATAGCAACCTGCAGAATTTCTCATATTCTGGATTTGGCTTATTGTATGTTTCTTCTGTCATTTAATATGTTCCTGTATCCCCTGTAAACGGTAGGTAGAGCTAAAGTCTTGATTGGATTTGGGTTCTTTTAGGGAAGAGGCAAGAATGCTTTATAACTGGCTGCTTGTGCTTCATATTAAATCACATCAAATGCCCTTAAAGCCTGTCTGCTCCATTTTAGTGATGTTTACATTGCTTAGTAGATTCAAGTGTTCTCATTTCTAGTTCCTCGATTTTACATTTTCTCATCAATTTTTCACCTAGTGGTTTTAGCAATAATTTGACAATCATTGCCTAGACCTATTATTTGACTAGAAATTTATAAGGGTGATATTGTAATTTTATATTTAGCTTTTTAAAAACTAAATAAAGATCTAAGTTTTGTTGTTAATCTTCACCTAATTGTCTTAGTAGATCTGTTTCTTCTACAAGCAGCTTTTGCCCAACCCCCTGCCTTATTTTTCTTCCTCTTTTCCTTTTCTGCTATTCTTCCACCTTTTCCCCACCTTTGATGTCTTAGACCTCGAGTTACATAGAATCAGTGCTCATTATCAATGTTTTTTGCTGCTATTTCCCCCATCATCTCAGGATGGAATCATGAATACCTACATTCTGACTTCTTCATGTTTAAAACTATTTGCCAATTGCCTCAATATTTAAAGGACGGCTGAGGTAGATAACAGAGCCTGGTTTTTATTTATTTTCTCTTCTTTATTTTTTAGTTACAATTTACTTTCAATGTTATTTTGTATTAGTTTCAGGGGTACAGCGTAGTGGTTAGACAATCATATATTTTACAAAGTGTTCCCCCCATTATTTCCAGTATCTACCTGACACCATACATAGTTATTACAATATTATTGATGATATTCCCTGTGCTGTACTTTACATCCTCATGACTATTTTGTAAGTACCAATTTGTACTTCTTTTTTGTTAATCTTCACCTGAAAATATTTTTCCATGGCTTTTCAGGGAGAGTGAAAGGAAGGGAAGGAAGAAGGGAGAAAGAGGGAGAGAGAAACATGGACTGGTTGCCTACTTATATTCGCCCTGACTGCGGCCAGGGAGCAAACCAACAACCCAGGTAAGTGGGCTGATGTTCCAACCACTGATCTCACTGGCCAGGGCCAATTTGTACTTATTAAGCCCCTCACCTCTTTCATCCAGTCCCCCAAACTCCTTTCCCCTCTGGCAACAACCAGTCTACTCTCTGACACTTGTTTTTAAAAGTGGGAATGAAAATAGTTCAAGTACTGTATTTTCTGGCAGATAAGACAACTGGGCATATAAGACGAGATTTTCCTGGGTTAAAAAGTCTGGACGGAGACCGTATGCAGCACAAAAAGGAGCCGACCGGAGACACTTGCTGTCTCTGTCGGGCTCCATTGAAATAAGTGGAGTGCGACCGTTTTTGAGCTCCTCCCACAGTATGCGGGGACAGCAGATTTTCCAGTCCGGCTCAGAAGTTTCAGCACCCGCCCTATAAGATGACACCAGGCATATAAGATGACCCCCAACTTTTGAGAAGATTTTCCTGGGTTAAAAAGTCATCTTATACGCCAAAAAATATGGTATTCAACAATCAAGGAGTGGTTTAAAAAATTAATTATGGCTAGTTAAAAAATGAAACCCTGGTCCATACAGCAATTATATATGCTACAACCACTGTGGAAAATAGAAAATGGTATATAAACCTTGAATGGTCAGATTTGTGTTTTAAAAGTATGAGGATGGTATATGCATGTGTGTTCAGCAAAAAGCAGGTCAGATACGTAATACAGTTAACAGTGATTTTCTTTAATAGAATTATTGATAATCTTTAGATTCTTCTTTGTGCTTTTTTACATTTTTAAAATTTTAGCAATTGTGGGATTGAAGCAAATACAATATATTTTTTAAAGCTAAATAAAGATCTACGTTTTCAAGGTTTATTTTTAATGTGGTGGTTTAATCAATACCACAAGCCGCAGTGTGCCTTAGAAAGAGCAGCGTGATCTAATTAGGAAGCTCAGGTCTTGGTGTCTGGCCTGTGCTAGGTGTTCAATCAATGTTTGCTGGTGATGAAGAAAGCTAAAATTAGTCTGCTTTGAGGAGGTTCATTCTGGGCAATACAGTTAACTGTTCTGAGACAGGCTCCCGCCTCCCAGGGTTGAGGAAATGAAGTAGCATGCCTGCAAAACTGCCCATCTTTTGTCTGGCACATAATAGACTCTTCTATCATTCATCCAGGACAGGAAGATAAACTATTAGCACCTTGTCCTTGATAACTAATTGGGATATATTCAGTTTTACTTTTCCTGAAAAATATAAAAACAACATGGACAGATATTCAGTAAAAGAGCCCGAGCTAGCCTATTAGAGAGTATTACAGAGAAATATGGAGAAGAAGGAAAAGACCAGAGAGACAGAGTGAAAAGCAAGACAAATTGTTTAAAGACCATTAGAACCTATAGTAGTTAGGCCTTCTGCTCGCCTGTAAGATAGAAGAACTCTAAATTGTTACTGTGTTACAATAAAGTGAACTGAATAAATATATGTTTACTTCTTTAAGTAATCAATACAGGATAGAAAACTCATCACTGGTCTTACAACAGCTGCCAGTGGAACTGACCATGAATGGCACCTGAGCAACTGAATCAGAATTTGAATGTGGATTGTTAAGCCTAGAATATTTAAAAACATCTCTTCAAGTGACTATGATGGCTAGGCAGGTTCAGGAACTACTAGTCTATACTTAGGACCACTATCTATCCCACCTACCAGGACAGATCCAGAGTGCTTATCACAAGAACCCCCTACTCTTACACAAATCTCTCAGCAGAGATGAGCATCATGGGCTCTGCAGCCTCTGCCTCATCCTCAAGGCACTCTCAGAAGGATGGCCTTGGACCATTACTTCCACTGTATGACTGAAGACAAGACTTAGAGAAAAACTATCCCTTAAACTTAAATTCACATTAAAACATTGACCAGTAGTCAGATTCTCTCCGAGAGTGGAATTTGATGAGTGGGGAAGACTAAGGCATAAACTTAAGTGCTTGTGTTACTTCACTGTTTTGCTCAGGTCAATTGAGAAAGCCAGAAATACATACAGATTTGACTTTATCTGCTAATTATTTAAGAACTTTTACTCATTTCTTCTTTACCTCTCTTTGGTCTATAGTTTCTAGAAGAGTCAAAATAAGAAAGTCATTTGATAGTGAGGTAACGTGCTGGAAGCAAAGTCCAGCAGGGCATAATAAAATGCAAGAAGTTCATCCAAAGGCTGATGAACCTTGGGACTTCAGTAGGGCTGAAGATCTGCAGATATTATTGCCTGCTGCCAGAGAGCTGAAGGCAGTTCCTCTAACCTGATAATCTTTTACTGTTTACTAAACCTTACCTTTGGTATGTATATCTGCTTTGCTATAGGGCAAAATGTGTGACTAAAAAGCCCTAGGTACAGGGATTTGGAGATTCAAAGAACTTAGTTGCTAAAGCTAAGCCTCCCCTGGGTCCTCCAAAATGCCTCCCAAATTTATATTTCATGTCTATTCTCTTTATTAGTTTGAGTCTCAGCCCTTACTCCAGATTCCTGAACCCTAGTAGATGCGGATGAGACCCCGGCAATAACATTGCTCTTCAACTGCTGAGAAACCAATCAATACTCTCTACCAACTTAATGTGTCATCCAACTTATGTTACCTGTTCTGGTTTAATCCTGATTTGTCACCTGTAAAATAAGGACATGCAAAGATAAAGATAAGGACTTAAGTGTTTGTGGACAAAAAGAGCTGCATGCGAGACTGAAAAGCTCAGCGGAAGCCTGCATGGCAGTCTTGCAGACTCAGAGACCTAAAGTAACCACAAAGGATGGT
The DNA here is from genome assembly GCA_004026665.1 of Murina feae. NCBI lineage: Eukaryota > Metazoa > Chordata > Mammalia > Chiroptera > Vespertilionidae > Murina > Murina feae. Next base: position 54,656 of record PVJC01002926.1, read on the forward strand.
CTGAAAATTAACATTTAACTACAAAACAGGTTATGGCGGGCAATGACATCCTGGGCCAGTATTTTCCCTGACAAAGATCGTCTTTGATCTTTATAAGCACATTTTTGTCTTTTTGCCTCGAAGATAACATATTTGTGAAATGTCTGGATAACTTGCAATTCCCCTTTCTTTCAGACCCCACCAGGCATAACAAATAGCACCAGGACATCCCCTCTTTGTCATTGTTATCAACTTTACACCAACTGTTGTTAACTGTTAATCCTGTATGCATCTATGTAAAAGAAGCATATGTCATTTCACCCCTTTTACCCAATCCCAGAGATTTCCCCGCTTTGCTTTATCCCACCTCCTTAATCTATCACCAATGCATTTCATGTAAACCACTTACGTATTTCCCTTTGATGGTAAATTTATAAAATAAGGTATGAACTCCCCATTCTCCGGAGCATTATCTCAATTCATTGAGGTTCTGCTTCCCGGCATATGTCGACAGTTTGGCTCAAATAAACTCACAAAATTCTCTACAGGTTTCATTGGTTTTTTTCGTTAACATGTTCTTAAAAGTAATCACAATATAAAAATTAAAGAGAAAATATTAAGTCATAACCCTCATTACACCGAATACACTCTGGTCTCTGCATTACATCTGCCATTTCATCCCAGGGGCGCCACTTTCCTGCCGAGAGCTCTCCTTGACGAGACGCTCTAGACATTTTCACCCTTCCTGTGTTGACTTTTCCTGTTTCTAATGGAGGCCTTGTCCATGGGAAAGAGTAGTTACTTGGCTCTTAAATTAATATTCAAGTGACCGAAGTTATAAATTTAAAAACCTGATTTTTATTACTTTCAGTCCAAGCTGTGACAGTATTTACTTGTATAAAATGAGTAAAATAAGGATATAGCTTTCAAGTTTTCTCTGACAAATTTTTAGAAACTCCAGTTGACAAACTAAATTGCTTAACTGTGGAGGAAACTGGTCTTGCAAGGCGGGTCAGGCCATAGAAACTGTGAAAAATGCACTGCCCTGGCGGGGAGGAGGGAAGGTCATTATCGCTGCCCCCAGGACAGATCAACACCTGGGGGCCTTCCTTTAAGCCCACAAAAGAGGGTGGAACCATATTTGCAAGACAAAGACCCCAGAAGGTTATAAAAAGCGGAGCCTCTCCGTGATACTTCACTCTGATTTGGAAATTATTCCTGGAGTCCACTTGTGTTAATAAATGGGGTCCCTCCCTTTCTCTAGAAAGTGTGCTTGGTATTTCTTTGCTCTTCTGTAACATAATCAGTCCCATTTATAAATTTAATCGATGAAATAGTCTTAATTTTAAGCTGAATTTATAAATGTAATGTATTGGAATTTATTTTTACATGCCTTCAATGTCTTATAGGACAAATTTGCGACAATAACAAGCAAAAAGTTTCCTAGCATTTAAAGGTCTCTTGTTACAATTCTAATCAAATGAATTGTAAAAATATTTTAAATTGAGTTTTGTTACATATTCCAGTTCTCTTTACAAACTTAATCAGCACTCTTATACCTTTCAACTTAAAATGTCAAGATTAAAATGTCACCCATTTTATATTGAAACCACAAGAAAATCTTCTAGGGTCAGAATGTGTTACATTCTCCTGAAGTAGCAAACATACTGGCCTTTTTTAGAGAAGCTTAATTTGAGTAGATGGAATTCAGCAACCCCTAGCCTAGGCTGGATTCAACTAATCTCTTTGCTGCCTGATTGAATTCTGCATTCTTTTTCTACTCTTTTTGTCTAGCTCTGTCCAAAAAGCCCCCATCTGCCTAAAAGCCATCAGCCTTTTATTATGTAGTCCAAAATTTGTCAAAATCACAGTTACTCCTTAAGGTTGATGTGTTAAACCCTCCAAAATCCCTTTGAAATGCACATATACTAACTTGGCTGGAAATCACATCACTGATTTAATCCTCACAACACCACCATCCCCCCCCCCACACACACACACAAGAAGAGGCACAATGAGAGAACAAGTTATTGTGCAATGAGTCTCAATGTTTTTAAAAAACATTTTTTGTTGATACTTGTTTAGAATGCTCTGTGGAAAGAACACGAGGCTTTTTGTGAGCAGTTTTTGAAAGACTTGTCTCCAAGGTGGTTACAAACTCAAGATATTGCTAGGAGAAATGTTGTTGTATAAAGACAGTGAGAGCTGAAAGGAATTTGGTGATCATTTGGTCCAACCTCATGATGTCCAAAAAGAAAAACTAAGCTCCAAAGGGAGGGAAGGCAAGAGAGGGAATTCCTTTGTAGAATATCTTCTATGTTCCTGGCACTGTGCAAGTTAACCTTCAACTGGGATGCATGGTGTGGTGCTTGATAATCCTTTCCCACTCTTAGTCCCTCAGACAGATTGCAAATGTTACCATGCAAAGGATGAACTTACTCAAGTCCACCCACCTCCTTGCCCTGTATTCTTGTAGACAAGCTGGCCTTCCCTTCATTGAGTCAGTGGAAGTCATCAGCCATTCACTACTTTAAGTTTCTAGGTCAGACTCACAAGTACCTAAATTCTCTGTAAAGAGAAGCCAAATTTCGGTGGACTGAGTGGTAAAAAATAAAAAGATAAGTAAATAGAGACCCTCTTTCAGAAATTCAGAGAAGGGGAGGGAGCAAGGTTGGACATAAGTGGAGAAAAGGGTACAGAGTCAAGGGAAGGATGTTAATGAAAGAATTGGTTCAGATAATCACGTTAGGGTCTGGGTTAAATGAAGAGGGTAATATAGGGTGGGGGAACGTGAAAGAATCTAGGATCTGAATACCTCCATGGAAGTGGGCATAGATGAAATGGAAGGACAATGGAGCTTAAAATTTCAGAATGGGACCATCCTAGGTGATGATACCACAGGGCAGGGCTGTTAAAAATCCAGCATGGCAAAGTAGAGGCCAAGTAAAAACACTGGGCTTGAAGGTCAAGATCAGAGGAGCCAGTGGGTCAGGAGGGCCATTGCCTAGACTCTGAACTCACCCAGGTTGACAGTTTGAAGAATTTGGAGGAGACAAAGGTCATGAGCCTGCTGCCAAAATCTTGTGTGAATGCACACACTGATCGGCAGGTTGGCACATGACAGGGCTAGCATAGGGATGAGATGTGAGCCTCAGAGTCAAAGATAATTGTATAGAGAAGGTGGAACAGTGGTCTGGCAATAGCTTTGGAGAGCAAGGGAGACATTAATTCCAACTTCCAGCTTGAGGGGCAGAGGGTATGTGAGAAGGAGCCCTTTTCCCTTGAGAAGAATACAAGAGAAGCAGGAATCTCAGGGGAGACTAAAGTCTGAGTTAACAGAAGAAGACAGGAAAACTTTGGTAGAAATGGTAAAGATATAGGGACTCTGTTTATAATGGAACTATGGGCCTGGTGCATGAAGATTCATGCACTGGGGAGGAAAGGTGGAGTGAGTAGAGAGGAGGGTCCCTCAGCCTGACCTGCACCCTCTCTAATCCGGGAGCCCTCTCCAATCTGGGAGTTTCTGTCTGTCTTCGCAATCATATGAATGAATTTTCTGAGACCACCAACCCAGTTTGGTTTGTTGCTCACAAGATAATAGAGGCATTTTTTTTTCTTTGCTCCATTGGTGGAGATTTCCTAGAAGTTTTAGGATATCTTCCCTTTAATATGTCCTAGATTTTACCTATGTCTCTCACCTTTGCTTTCCCTCCATCCTCAACCGCATCAGTAACTTGCTCCAAGGTCACTTTGCTCTAGTGTCTAGGAGAACTACGATTCCAAGTATTCCTGGTGCTCCCTGCACTCTGGGCTTCCGCTTCCAGTCCTGCCTCCAAAACTACTATTCCCAGAATTCCTGGTGCTCCCCACACTCTGGGTTTTCCCCAACCAAGGGAGCCATGTCCCCCCAAACTGCCGGCTCTCCCACTCTGCTCTGTGTATGCAAATTACCTTCCATTTGTGTTGGGTTAATTTGCATAATCACTCCTCATTGGCTGGTAGGCATGGGTTGTGGGTGTGGCTTGAGTGTAGTAGAGGGATGGTTAATTTGCATGTTTCGCTTTTATTATATAGGATAGGTTCCAGAGGGCACTGTTGAAAGGTGAGGGAGGGAGACAGGGGACAAAAAGCATCCTGGGATGGTATGATGTAATAGCATAAACACTAACAAGGTCTGCATCCAAGGCAGTGGCTAAGGATGTGAGGGACAAGAGGCAGAGAGACCTCTGGCCTCAACTTACTAGCTGTGTAACCTTAAGGGAGTTTTTTGCTCTCTCTGTGCCTCAGTTGCATCATTCTGAAATGAGGATACTACTAATACTTACCTCATAAGGTTGTGGCTCTTTGAGGAGTAAATGTGTTCACACATATAGTAAAGAACTTAGAAAACTTATCAGCATCTAGTCAGTCCCAAGAAGCACTTGCTTTAGAAGGAAAAACATTCCCACTCCACTCCACACTTGCCTCAAGTGATGGGCATCCCATTATATTAAATCCTGAACGATACACCTTCACTTCCTCTCACATGCAGCAAAAATCCAGCATGTGAAAAGGGAAAGAAAGAACAGAAAAAGATCTGCCAGTGTCATTGACAGATTTATTTTTTTGAAAATATATCCAATGGCATGTAACCATTGCCTGTCCCTTGAAAGGAAAGAGAGATGAAAAAGTTGGTTTAAGACAGTAAGAATCTGCAGCTATAAATGTTGAAGGTGGACAGTGAATAGATGTATTCTAGTATAAAATTCAACAATAGCAAAAAATATCAAATAACTGAACTAAAATATGGGCAAAGAACTTGGATAGATATTTTTTCCAAAGATGATATATACAGATCGTCAGTAAGCACATGAAAAGATGCTCAGCATAACTAACTATCAGAGAAATGGAAATCAAAACCATTGTAAGTTGTCACCCCACACCCATTAAGTGCTAGCAAAGATATAGGTAAGTTGCAACTCTTGTAGTCTGTTGGTGGCTATGTAAAATGGTGCTGCCACCCTGGCAAAAAGTATGGTAGCTCCTCAAAATATTTAAAATAGAACTGCCATATGATCCAACAATCCTACTTCCAGAATTGAAAGCAAGGACTAGAACAAATACTTGTACACCAACGTTTATAGCAGCATTACTCACCATAGCCAAGAACTGGAAACAACCCGAATGTCCATCAGCAGGTGACTGGATAAAGAAAATACGCTATATACATAAAAGGAATATTATTCCACCTTTAAAAGAAAGGAAATTCTGATACAAGCTACAACATGAATGTATTGTGTTAAGTAGAACATCCAGTCACAAAACAGCAAGTACAGTATGATTCCATTTACAGCCCAGGAACAGAAGCAGTCAAATTCACAGAAACAGAAAGTCGAATGGTGGCTACTAGGGGCTGGGAGTTGATGCTTAATGGGTATAGAATTCCAGCTCTGCAAGCTGAAAAAGCTCTGGAGCTCTGTTTCGCAGCAATGGGATGACATTAACGCCACTGAACTGTACACTTTAAAACGGTTATGATGATGAATGTTACGTTGTGTTTTTTACTGCATAAAGGAAAAAGGGAAAAAATAGTTATCTACCATAGCTTCTCCCCGCTCTTTACTGATGAATAAAGTGAAGCCCAGAGAAGGTAACCAACTCATTTAAGGTCACACAGCTCACGGAGGCAGAATCGGGACCAGAACCGGAACTCTGACCACAGCTGCGGGAGTCCCTTCCATGACATCGTGCCCTTCATGCCGGGTACTGAGCTAGAGGAGAAGGTGACATGCTTGATTTACCAATGGTGACAGTGACAGACCAATGAACCCGAAAAGGACAAAGATTCCACTCAGCGGTCGTACATGCTCATGTGCTGTGCCCTTCCTCCGAATCTTTTCAGGATGATTCCAACAGGTCTAAGAGGCCACACTGGAAATCTCAAGGTATGCACAGCTCCTCTCTGGTTTGTGGCATGCCCGAAAGCAGATGAGAGCAGCTTTCCTGTTCCTGAGCTGTTCCCCCTGTAATTTAAAGTCCAGACAGTTGCACCAGAAAACAGGAAGAAAATCTCAGGGCCCAATTAAAAACAAGCTCGGTGTGGGGTCTCCAATGTCATGAGCTGAGCTGCTAGTTAAAACTTGCTCCCTTGAAACCGGTTCATTCCCTCCTGTCTGGACTCAGAGAGGAAGTCTTTCCCCTTTTAGGAGTTTTTCTTTAGCTCCTTATTCTAAATTCCATAAAGGAGACAACCGCAAAAGCTGGCCCCAGCTCAGGAAACAGAGATGAAACCCAGACCTTTTTTTTTTTTTTTTTTTTAAGGGTGATGTCCATAGGTTACTTTCTATTTTAATTCAGAAATTTCCATTGTTTCTATGGAAACAATGAGTGTGGCTCAGGATCCCCACAGGACCTGGCTTGGTGATTCTAGAAATCTTCACAGGTTTAAAAATGTCCGAGCTGCAGCCAAAGGTCTCTTTCTCCGGTGCCCTCTGGTCTCCTTAACACACAAACATCTCATGCACACAACCCCCCTCTGAGCTCTGAAGGTGTTAGGAAGATCCTCCTTGTATCAATATGCCCTGTGATGAAGAACTAAATAAAACATTTTGGCAAGGACATTTCTAAAGATCTTTCCACTTCAGAAATATTTTTATTCCAGCAACCCCATCAAGGCTGAACCAGGATGCCTATAAAAAGCCTCCTGTGTTCCCTTAAGCATTCAAAATGAGTCCACAGGGAGGATGGAACAAGGGGTCAGGGACTCAGAGCCCATGCTGGATGCAGAGGCTGCCAGCTTGGCTTGGTGCATGAGTGGCAGTGCCCAGTGCCCAGAGCTCTCTCTCCTCCCATAGGGGCGGGGTCTTTGTCCACGCTGCCTAAGGGAATTGGCTGTGCTCCTGGCTTGTCTCACTAGTGGGTCTGCTAGTTATCAAGCCGAGGGCGGGATTACTTCCATGCCCAGTTTCGCAGATGCTCACAAGCACAGAGCCAAGGATCAGCTGAAACAGAAGGCAAGACTGAGCCGAGAAGCCCTCTTGACAAGACTCGGCCATGCTTGAGCTGTTCTTCCTGCCACGAGGCACACCTGTCGTGTAAAAGCCAATGAGCCATCCAGGAAACACCATGTGTCTCCTGTAGAGAGCTGGCCCTGGGAAATGAGGACTTTCCTGAGATGGCGTCAAGCGTGAAAATGGGGAGAAAGGCCACAGGGCAACGCCACCCCTATTTGCACAGACAGGAGGTCAGAAGGTAAGAAGGCTTTGCTGCCTCCAGGTGTCCCACCTCCCATCCCCTCAAGGTCTTCCTCCACTAGTACACTCTCCCCAAACTTCAAGGACCATCTTCACAGACTGAAACTCTAGAGCAATGGTTCTCAACCTTCCTAATGCCACGATCCTTTAATACAGTTCCTCATGTTGCGGTAACCCCCAACCATAAAATTATTTTCGTTACCATTTCATAACTAATTTTGCTACTGTTATGAATCGTAATGTAAATATCTGATATGCAGGATGTATTTAGGCAACCCCTGTGAAAGGGTTGTTCGACCCCCAAAGGGGTCTCAACCTACAGATTGAGAATCGCTGCTCTAGAGGAACTGGCCTCCTAATAAAAATTTCCATCCCAAAGTAAATGTTGGAGAAATGCTTTTTCTGAGCTGAATGATGTCCTCCTCCTGGTTCATGGCAAACCTAAAGGACTTGCACACAAAACTCTTACACCATCTTCATTATGCAGATGCCCAGAGGCCAGTGGACTATTTAAGACTCATCCAGAAGCTGTGCCTTCAGGAACTAATTCCAGAAGAATTGAAAAATTAATTATTCACCACCTTATCTGAGGAAACCAGGACACAATATCCAAAGAAAGTTGTGGAATTAGGGACCCCAGGCGATGACTAGATCCAAGGCAGAGGAAGAGTGGGGAGTGTCCGAGGAAAGAGAAGGCCATGAGAAAGATTATTCCAAGGCAGAAGAGAAGAAACCAAAACGATTGATTGGAAGAAGGGGGGAAGCAGAAAATGAAGAACAGCTGTTTGAGGGTTTCCAGGGAGGAAATCATTCCTCTGGCATAAGGTGTGTGTTTAAGGGCTAGGGAGAGAAGGCACAGTGTGTGAGCACTGAGGGAGGGTGTTGAATTTTTTTACTGACCACTCCTTTGGAAGACAGGAAAAGGAGTTGGATCCATAATTATGTCATCTTTTATTAAAGATGAGGCTGAAAAAAAACAAACATGATCATTGAATCGAGACTTTTCTTTTCTTTTCTTTTTTTAAATAAAGCAATCCCCAGGCTTTCACAGTTAAGAAGGCACACGAGTTACAATCAGTACTGACTTTGGGTCTTCTCCTCTGTGCAGTATTTATGAGCTGAAACTGAAGCCAGTGCTATAGAAAAGGAAGGGACCTGCCACTTAGTGAGCATCACTGGGCTCTGGGCACTGTCTGGGGCTTTACATTCGGACCTTTGAACTCCAGACCCATATAAGCAGCTGTCCAAAAAAAACTAAGCAACGCTTTGAAGAGGTGGAGAAATCACAGTTTTAATAACACGCTCGGACTCCGGGATTGATCCAATCCAAATCAGAGTGGGGGTAGCACTCGAGAACCTTGCTTTATAAGGTTCATTGATTTGCAAATATACTCCCTCCCCCAAGGCCCTGAAAGGCTCAAAAACAAGGCCCCCTGCCTTACCTACCAGGGGACAGGGCTTTGTTTGGTTTAATGGCCTAACATTCCTTGCAGAACCAGCTTTCTTCCTCACTTGGATGTCTAAAGAAATCTCAAGCTCACTCCAAACTGAGCTTTCCATCTTCCCCCCAAGCTCCTGTCCAACCAGTCTTCCTCATTCTGGTTGACAGTAGCTCCATCCTTTCAATGGCTCAAACCAAAAGCCTTGGAGTAATACTTGACTGTTCTGTTGCTCTCTTACCTGGTACCCGAACTGTCAAGAATTCTGTTGGCTCTACTTTCAAAGTGTAATGCAGAATATCTCTACTTCTCCCCACCTTTATTGGCACCAGCCTGGTCAAGGCCACCATCTTGTCTCACTCAGATATTATAATGGTCTTTTTTGATCCTACCCTTGGCCCTTTACAGACCCTTTTCACTAAACAAAAGATCTCAGGTTTGTGAGTCAAATCCTGTCACTCTACTGTAGAAAGCAGTTAAACAATTAGCTCAAACAGAACACAATAAAAATAAGAAAAACCCATGGCAATTTCATGTGTTAAACGTAGTAAAAAAGAGAAGCAACGATTCAGACAAGGGTGTGGGTGTGTCTATGAGTTCTGTGCCTTACCTTGACAGAGGAGGGAGAAGAGAGTGTTGGACTGGAAAGGCTCTAAGGGATGGAGGCTTATGAGGCTAAGGGAGATTATCAAGGGATATTACCTACCCTAAAGAAAATTACAATCTTCAGTATTAAAATAAAACCAAGGGAATTTGGAGGACATGAGTAGATAATGACATGTTCATCAGGATTTGGAAGTGGATGAGGAGGAGGAGACCACTGCCCATGGGGAAAACAACCACTTTCCAGGTGGTTTTATTCAATGAGAAAATGTGGTGTCAGAAGCCAGGGAGTGACAGGGAGAAGTAAGAGCATCTGAGGTAGGGACAGATAACTTCCTCAAGATCCATTTCTCTTCTTCCTGGCACATGGCTTCCCTTCCCATTCAGCATCAGCAAGTCAATGGAATATGAACAGAAATGACATGTACCACTTTCAGACCCAGCCTATAAAGTCCTCCTACAGGTGCTGTGCTATAATTTTTCATCTTCTTCCAGTTGGATGCAAATGACAATGAAATCCTACGTTTTGATGATGCCATAGATAAAAAGAGCCTGGGTCCTTGAGTGACTGCATGGATGAGGGCCTACTGCCCTAACTGAACATGTGCCAGGACTATTAAATGAGTAAGAAATACATTTCCAATGTATTATGGACACTGTGATCCATCACCAATTCCATTTCAATAAAGGACTTGTTAGCCCAGCTGAGGGGTGCTGTCAGTAAAGAGCCTTCAGCTGTCAGCCCCTTCAGGAACTGCTTTAGCTAAGAGAGCTGCCTCAGCCAGGTTTACACCTTTCTGAGAAAAGCCCACATCCAGTAATGAACTGATATGAGTGCATGACCAGCCGAGACTTCTCTAACAAGCAAATTTAACTTCTGTGGGATTGATCAAGATTATCATCAGATCTGACTTGCCAACTTGTATGCAACATGACCCGTACAAGACAATAGTGAAGGCTCTTGGTGTTGAGTGTGGGAGGCAACTGGCATTTTGTCACTTCTCTTAAACTGAGTTTATCTCCCACACCTATTGGCCTGCCTTAGAGTACAACAGTGAGAATGATCTGGTGTGCTCTCAGGAGAGACTTCCTCCCCACTCAGCCTGGGTCAGGCTAAGGTCAAATGAAATATTGGTGAAGGCTGCCAAGTGCATAGTCATTCATTAGTGCTTTTAACTGGACGCTTTTACTATGTATCCTGTGTGTGTAATGTCTCTGCTGAGAAATGTTTTAGGGGTAAAAGATTTTTCTTTTCTTTTTTTAAAAAAATATATTTTATTGATTTTTCACAGAGAAGAAGAGAGAGGGATAGAGAGTTAGAAACATCGATGAGAGAGAAACATCAATCAGCTGCCTCCTGCACACACCCCACTGGGGATGTGCCCACAACCAAGAAACATGCCCTTGACCAGAATCAAACCCGGGATCCTTGAGTCTGCAGGCCAACGCTTTATCTACTGAGCCAAACCAATTAGGGCAAAAGATTTTTCTTATTTGCTACTCATTTTATACCAAGTTAACTGAATATTAACTATGGTAAATGATGATATACACCATCTCTTTAATGTTTGAAGCTATCTTGTGATAAAGGGACTATTATTATTTACTATGGTAAAAGATACATAATATGAAACTTATTATTTTAACCCTTTTTGAGTGTACAATTCAGTGGCATTAAGTATCTTCACATTGTTGTATAACCATCACCATGATTCAATTTCAGAACTTTTGATCTTCCCAAACTAAAACACTGTGCTTATTATTTTAATTCCCCATTTCACCAACTTCCCAAACACCCCCCAGATTCTGGCAACCACTATTATACTTTATGTATCTATGCATTTGCCTGATCTAGGCACCTCTTATAGTGGAATCACATAGCATTTGTCCTCTTGTGTCTGGCTTAGTTCACTTAGTTTAATGTTTTATCCATGTTGTAGCATATCAGAATTTCATTCATTTTTATGGCTAAATGTATAAATAGGTATGTATATACTATATTTTGTTTATCCATTTATCTGCTGATGGACATTTGGGTTGCTTCAATCTTTTGACTATTGTGAATAATGCTGCTATAAAATACTGGTATACAAGTATCTGCGTTCCTGCTTTCAATTCTTTGGGGCATATAGCTGGAAATAGGATTGCAGATCATATAGTAATTTAATTTTTTGAGGAATATCCATACACTGTGGAAGTGACTGTATGATTTTATACTCCCTCCCGCAATGCACAAGAATTCCAATTCTCTACATCCTCAGAGGATATCCTTACTTTATTTCTATATTAGTCAGAAAACTGAGACTGAGAAATGATGACTTGCTCACAATCACACAGCTACTAAGTAGCTGATCCTGCATGAGAAGCTGAGATTCTTGACTCCAAGTCACACTTCCTGGGTCCCACAGCGCCCTCAGACACAGAAGAGCAGAAATAGAATTCTATTAAGACTTAAAGAAAGCAGAACTGTATCTGGGAAAGGACTTATTTCTGGGAATTACCACTCCAGTTGTTCTTTTAATAGTGACAGCTGGGAACTCTTGGAATAGAAATATGTGTACTTCATTGATAAAAGTCAAAGAAAACATTTCATTCTTTCAGTCACCACTCATTTACTCAACAACTATTTGGTGAATGCATATTAGATGCCAAGCATGGTTTTTAAGGGCTGTGAACAAGTCTGCTATAGTTCCTGCTCTCATGGAACTCAAATTCTAGAGAAGAAGACAGGCAGTAAACAGAAAAAGAAATACTTTGGACCACTTCAGTGTTATAAGTGCCCTCAAGGGTGTCAACGGGGTGAGGGATAGAGTAACAAGGTGGGGGAGAGGGAAAGTGACTTTAGATAGTGAGACCTCTCTGGAAGGTGACGTTTAAGCTGAAACCTAAAGTTGAAAAGGTACCAGCCACATGAAATCTAGAGAAAGAGCATGTAGGCATGTGAAACAGCAAAGGCCCTGAGGTAAAAATAACTAAAACGTTCTAAGATAATCAGGGTGTCACTCTGGTGGGACCATGGAGACAAAGGTTGGAGAGTATAAAGAAATGTAGTTAGACAGGGGACCCAATACCAGATCAAATGGTCTTATAGTAATAACAGCTAATGTTTATTGAGCACTTACTATATGTCAGATACTATTCAAGTAATTGATGTGTTAGTCATTTAATCATCACAACAAATCCTATAACTAAATACTATTATTATCCCCACTTTGCAGATGAGGAAACTGTTGCCCAGAGTGGTTATGTAACTTTCCCAAGGAGATTGGCTGGTAAGTAGTAGAGCTTAGATTTAAATCCAGGAAATCTGGATCTAGGGCCTGAGTTTATAATCACACCACTCTACAGACATCCTGTGGTCAGCAATTTAGATTTTATTCTAAGGGAAATGAGATTTCGTTGAGGGGCTGTAAGCAGGGTAATGGAGGACCTGTCTTATATTTGGAAATGATCATAATGGTGGATGCATGGAGGAAATTGGGAGGCAGAGAGACCAGTTGAAGGCCATTATGGGAATCTAGATGAGAGATAATGGTGGTGTGGATGAGGAAGGTGATGGTGAGGAGATACAAAAATAGACATCTTTGGGATACCTTTTCAAAGTAGAGTTATAGGGTCTTGTTGATGACATGGTCATGGGGGTGTGGGAGGAGAGCAATTCAGGTCCAGGAGATGTTTACCACATTGGGAAGAGCAGGGTGTGGAGGGGATATGTATTGGGTGTTTGACTATCTACCATCCATTTCCCTAACAGCATCCCACTTCTTGTTGGAGAATACCTCTTTCTTTTGAGTTATAGTCAAGCCAAGAGGAACTAAGTCTATTGAATTAGTTCCATTATATATTTTCTCCCTGGGATGTGAATCTTGAGCAGAAGGACAAATTTCAGTACCCCTAGGGGCCCTCCTAATAATATTTCCCTCTATACGATATTGCTGTGCTTCCTGCTTCCCAAGTTCAGGACTCCGGCCTTCAATGAATTCTGTGAGTCCCAAAGCCTTCTAGTATGTTCCCTCTGCCTAAATTAGCCAGTGCCAGTTATTATTGCTTATAACCAAAGAAAATACAAGTTACAGATTGGGTAAGGAAAGACTACTCAAAACCAAGAGGTACATTTTAGATAGGTCAAGCTTGAGATGCCAGTGAGATATGTCAAGGAGACTGTTGGATACATGCACCTGGAGTTCAAGGGTTAAAGTCTGGGGAGGAATAAATTTGGGAGTTACCAACATGTAGATGGTATCATATCCACATGTAGATGGCCTTTGCTAAAAGCATCTTGAATTTCTTTTGGTGAAATATTCCTTTTTTTTTTTTTTTTTTTTTTGTCTAGAAATCTTGATGGGGGTGTTAAAGTGTCAAGCCCTCCTCTGCCCAAGTAGGGATCTCAAGACTGGACAGTCAGCACATGTCATCTACCTGGCCACAGTGTTTCTTAAGGGTTACTCAGATAGATCTAGGTCAACTCAATAAAAATCAACTAAAGGACTTTTAATGGAATAATTGTGAACAAAGAATTCTTTTGGGGCATAACCCAATGAGAATGAGGTCAAGAATGGAAGAAACAGATTCAAGTGACCAAGGGAGAGAGAAATGTGCTGATGCAGCATGGAGGCGCTTGATGCTGTCATTCCTAAAATTAACTTCGCAATTATGTGAATCAATAAATCCCTGTTTTTGCTTCAAGTAATTGAGTGGAGTTTCTGTGACTCACAGTCAAGTGCTTTCTGACAAGAACAAACAGCATTGAAAGCCTCATACTTGGATGACATGACACAGTAGGGAGAGAGGAGAACTGAGCCACAAAACACTGTAAAACTTAAAGGCCCAATAGAGGAGAGGAGCTAGAGCTTCGGTAGACTGTCTGTTGTTCTTGATGACAAATGAGATCAGAAAAATAAGGTAAATTCATTGTATTTCAGGAAGAAAATCTGTTAGCAAAATTTTGATATTTTTTAAATTGAGTGATGGGGACACAGTTTGAAAATTCTCAAATAAAATCTCTCTTATGTTTGAAAACTTAAAAATTCACTTTATGACATGGTGCTGCCACATCATTTCTGTATTCAAAGTACAGTGCCTCTTTGCTGAAACTCCACTGCTGCTGAGTCATGCCATCCAAGAGAGCTATGGCTACCTGCCATTTCCTGGCACCCAGCTTTCTGAAATGCGGGAATTGAGGGATTTTGGCCAGGAAAAGTCAGACATGTGCAGATTGTTTGTAAACGTGCATGAGCTCTCTGCGGTTTCATTGCTCAAAGACAGAGCCTGCACTCAGGTTCTGCTGGCACCTGAATTCACTTGGAATGAGACAAATTGGTGTCTACCACCCAGCTCCCCATTCCTGTATCCAAGATGCAGCCATCCTGGCATCTTGGGCTTCAAATAGGATTGTTCTGGTTTCCATGTCAACAAAAGGCTCGGCACCAAATTGATAATTTGAGTAAACTGTACAGAGTTAGGAGTGGTAGGATGATGAGGTCTACCCAAAAGAGAGGCGAGACAACCAAATGGTGACTCTGGAGATGGAGGTGAGTAATCTTATCAGAGGTCCTCAAACTATGGCCCTTGGGCCACATGCGGCCCACCGAGGACATTTATCTGGCCTGCCTGGTGTTTTTGCCGCCTTGTTTTTTTACTTCAAAATAAGATATGTGCAGTGTGCATAGGAATTTGTTCATAGTTTTGTTTTGTTTTTTAAGCTATAGTCCGACCCTCCAATGGTCTGAGGGACAGTGAACTGGCCCCCTGTTTAAAAAGTTTGAGGACCCCTGTAGGATATTGACAAATGGCAGGATCTGCAGAAACAGTCAAAGAAGAGTCTGCAATTAGAAGGCAAAGTCTACCCAGCCTGTGTTGCTCAGTGGTTGAGCATGGGCCCATGCACCAAGAAGTCACCAAGTTGTGGGTTCAATCCCTAGTAGGAGGTGTGCAGGAAGCAGCTGATCTTTGTTTCTCCCTCATAGATGTTTCTATCCCTTTCCCTTCCTCCTTCTCTAAAATAAATAAAAACATTAAAAAAAGAGGCAAAGTCTGTCTGTTTAATCAGACACTAGAAAACAAAGGGAAACTCTTCTTTTTGCAACCTGGGAGAAAATGTGGATTTCAAGTCATCTGACGCTGAGAAGTAGTCAGAGCCATCCAGCGGGCCCATGATTTAAACAGCTTTCACGGACTTCCTGAAGACAAGACTCATGAACAAACAGCCCAGGGAAGCACTTAAGTTCAAGCTCTGGAGCTAGATTGCCTGGGTTTATAACATGGGTTCACCAGCAGGATAATGATTCTGTACCTCAGTTTTCTGACCTGTAGAATGAATGACAATTTGAACCTGAAAAACATTACGCTAAGTGGAAAAAAGCCCAGATACCAATATTATAGGACTCCACCAATATAAGGTATCTAGAAAAGACAAATCCATAGAGACAGAAAGTAGAATAAAGCTTACCAGGGCCAAGGGGAAGGAATAGGGAGTTATTGTTTAATGGGTAGAGTTTCTGTTTGGGATAATGAAAAAGTTATAGATACGGATGGTGGTGATAGTTGCACAACATTGTGAATGCTCCTACTATTACTGAAAATAGTTAAAATGAAAAAACAAAATGGTAAATATATGCGGTCATAGATATGTTAATTAGTTTGAGAGCAGTGATTATTTCACAATGAATATTTTTACACCTTAAATATATGCAATTTTTTAAAAAAGAAAAATATATGCAATTTTTTTGTCAGTTATAACTAAATAAAGCTTAAAATTGTTAAAAATTTTAAATTTCAAGTTCTGTATATTTTTACCATAATTTTAAAAAAAAGGTTGTTGTTGCAAACGATGTTGACAAAAATTTCACACAAAAGATTTGTTGCTGTGTGATGTCCCTACATAAAGTTCTACAACAGGCAAAACTCATCCGTGATGCTGGAAACCAGAATACTGATTACCACTGAGGGCAGTGGAGACAGGAAAGGGACTCCTGGGGGTGCTGGCAGTGTCCTGTTTCTTGATCTGGGATCGATAGTTTGAGTGATTGCCTTTGTGAAAATTATTGAGCTGTCACTTACGTGTAACTTTTCTATATGTACATTAGACTTCAATAAAAAGTGTCCCCCGGCCCCCTGAAAAGTGAGGATGACAATAGTATCTTCCTGGGAGGGCTACTGTAGAATGGACAACTCACTTAGAACGGAGCCTGGCATGTAAGGTGCCGCTAGGTCTTTAGCGGCGGTATGTAAAACCAAAGATACAGGTACTGTTAGAATGCTTTTCTGCCAAGCATTGTCCACACCTCCTATGCTTCAAGATACTTTGCATTTGCTTCTTTACACCCCCATTCTGTCCCCTCCCTGCTCCCCTTGCTCTCTGGGTTCCAGGCATGTTGGGCCAATGGGACAAAGAGAACCAGCAGGAAACCTGAGGAAGGAAGGGGGTGAGATTGGGGTATTTGTTTCCTTGATGCCCTTCCTGGGGGTTGCGATGGACTGGCTGTGTACAACCAAAGCTCACAGCTGCTGTGGAGCAGGCCTCTCTACCAGCTCTCTCCCCAAGTTCTGTAAATTGTTCCCTCCTGCTGTCCCTTTGGGCCTAGGAACGGCCATGGTGCCCCATGATTACCAACCCAAAGATACTATTTTACTCTCCCTGTGACTTCCTGTGGCTTTCTTATGCCTTGTCCAGACCTTAATAAAACATCTTCTTATGAAAAGCTTCTACAGTTTTCCTAATTTCTGTGTATCATCTACTTCTGCTGGGCCCCTGACTGCTACCTACCCTCTCAGAGACCTGTGGAAAGATAGCCACATGTCCTGCATGAGCCTCCATGGTCAGGTCACTGGGAACGGACCAGGCATGAGCAGCTGACCCCAGATGATCCAACTGAATCAACCAGAGACTCTCTGCTGAGAATTTGGAAGAGAGTCCCAGAGGCTGAGTGACTGAACCAGAGGAGAGCTCAAGAATTATAAGATCTCGCAGAGGTAACAGTGCCATAGCAACGCAAAGCTCTGAGCAAGCTGAAGCTATATTGGTCTGGAGGAAAAGGAACAGATGCAAGTACATCATTTATTAATGTTGTAAAGGCTTTAATATACTCAAGGCAAAAATGTGTTCTAACAATATACAAGCTAATGTAAAATAATCTAATGTGGTTTTCCCAATCATTAAACCGTGTCATTCAAGCCCCCAGAAATACTGTTTCTACCAAAGTCATATGAAAGAGACCATGTCTAAATATTTACTTTGTAAAAAGTAAGAATGCTAACTCATTATGTAATCTTGTTAATATATGTGTGTTTGGTGGATATGGCGAGGAGTAGGTAATGCTATTCAATAAGCTGTGGTTATCCATTAGCGATTTTGAATAAGACCACTATTGAAATACAATGGAATAGACAAAGAAGGTATCATGGTTCTAAGAGGAAATATTGTTTTGTGAAACTTTTATTTCAATGATACAGATACTAGATCATAATGTAAAATGTATTAACCGCAGGATCAAAAACAGTTGAAAAATTCTGGTAACTGAACTCTGTGGTTCAGAAAGTACTCTGGTAAACTATCAATGAGGACACAAAAAAAGGGAAGAAAATACAGTAGAGTATAATAATTTTTCTAACATCTATAGGAATCATATTTTGAGACTTAATATGCCCTTCCACTGATGGTTTTAAGTTGGTACTTGTTACCAGGTTACTATTTCATCATCTTCCTTCCTTTTTTGCAAACCGGAAGAAAAGACTTGAAATTACTGTTATCACTCAGCCATCTCCCAGTCCGGGAACATCAAAGCCTCCAGACAAAAATCTGATACATTTCTGAAACATTATCTGCTCACAAGTCATAATATCTGCATCACAATCAATAATAGGAATAAGGTATTTCAAATTCCATATATGCATTTTCATAATCACACATCATATGATCACTGAAATGTCCCATAGACAGTGCTCTCATGTCAATTTTTTCAGACTGCATATTTTTAAAAGGAGATATTGTTACATTATTCTTTATATTATTTTTAGATGGTATTTTTATTTTAAATATAAGAATGTTGGTTGTAATACAGAGTCATAATAGATGTTACCAGCTGTAATGGTTTATTTACTTTAATTTTTTTGCTAATCCTCACTCGAGGATATTTTTCCATTGATTTTTAGAGAGTAGAAGGGAGGGAGAGAGACACACAGAGAGAAACATCGATGTGAGAGAGACACATGAGCCCAGACCAGGGCCAGGGATCAAGCTGCAACCAAAGTATGTGCCCTTGACAAGAATCAAACCCTGGACCCTTCAGTCCATGAGCCGACGCTCTATTCACTGAGCCAAACCAGCTAGGGCCCGGGCTGTGATGTTTTAAATTCTGGTCTCCCAAAGATGTAGCCATTTGGAACTTCAGATGTGACCTTATTTAGGATACGGGTCTTTGTGGATATAACGAAGATAAGGGTCTCAAGATGAGATCATCCTAGATTAGGCTGGGCCTTAAATTTAATGACAAGTGTCTTTACCAGAGACAGAAAAGTAGAAGACACAAGAGAAAGCCATTGAAGACAGAGGCAGAGACTGAATTATGAAGCCCAAAAATAAGGAATGCCCAGGGTTGCCAGGAACCACCAGAAGCTAGAGCAGCATGGACTGGATTCTGCCTCAGAGCAGACATGGGAGCAGGGCCCAACCAACACCTTGATCATGGACTGTGGTCTTCAACTGAGAGAGAATAAATGGCTGCTGTCGTAAGCCAACAACATTGCAGTAATTTGTTATGGCAACCCTAGGAAACTAATATCCCAGCTGACTAATCTGCTTATAGCTTAAATCAATACAAAATACTATTGAAAGTAAACTTTAATTGAAAGATGAAAAAAATATATACACATATAAATGGACCTGCACAGTTCAGACCCATGTTGTTGAGGGGTCACCTATATAAATGTGTATGTATGTGTGTGCACCCATACACAATATATATTCTTCCACATGAACTACACAATCAGTTGAAAAACAGACTTTTATTAAATTGTGAGGATTTTAAAAAATTACAGCTGGTATTGAAATTTGAAGATGAAACTTTCAACTTTTTACTTAATACATCTCTGAACAATTTTATAACTTTTATTTTTTTAATTTATCTTTATTGTTCAGATTATTACAGTTGTTCCTCTTTTTCCCCCCATAGCTCCCCTCCTCCCAGTTCCCACTCCACCTTCTGTCCTTGCCCCCCCCACTGTCCTCATCCAAAGGTGTACACTTACTGTCCATTCTCTTCACGCACCCCCAACACCCTTAACCCCCGAAAATTGTCAGTCCACTCCATTTCTATGCCTCTGATTCTATTCTGTTCACCAGTTTATTCTGCTCATCAGATTTTTTATTCACTTGATTCTTAAATTCACTTGTTGATTGATATATATTTGTTGTTCATAATTTTTACTTTCTTTTTTCTTCTTCCTCTTCTCAAAGGATACCTTTCAGCATTTCATATAATACTGGTTGGGTGGTGATAAACTCTTTTAGCTTTTTCTTGTCTGTGAAGCTCTTTATCTGACCCTCAATTCTGAACGATAGCTTTTCTGGGTAAAGAAATTTTGGCTGTAGGTTCTTGCTATTCATCACTTTGAATATTTCTTGCCACTCCCTTCTGGCCTGCAAAGTTTCTGTTGAGAAATCAGCTGACAGTCGTATGGGTGCCCCCTTGTAGGTAACTAACTGCTTTTCTCTTGCAGCTTTTAAGATTCTCTCCTTGTCTTTTGCTCTTGGCATTTTAATTATGATATGTCTTG
>PVJC01002927.1:0-25522 GCA_004026665.1 Murina feae
TCATGTTCAAAGGCTGTTAAATCACATTGTTTACCCATATCTTCAGGAAAAAAATCACTTCTACTGTTGTGGTAATCAACCTGCTTCCCTATTTATAATGGTCTGGCTCTCTAGCAACTTCAACGCGAAATTATAGCTAATTTGCTTACAAATGTCAGGTGGTCATAATAATCTGGCCACTCAGTGTATACTAATGGCTATAATAAAGACAAAGTCTCTCAATCAAATAAATCACTACTTAGAGAGTTAAACACATAAATAAAAACACAATTAAGAAATGTGTTAATTTTTTCCTTACTAAAGACAATATTCTGCCATTGCTCTTGGACAGATAGGCATTTTCCATAATAAATCAGGTATAAATAGATTAGTTTAGGAGACACTCATTTCTTGCCATAATCACCTTACTTAACATTTTGCCTATATATAATTAGAAATGCTAAGTAAAATGTCAAGTATATTTTGGAAATTAGAATGTAAAATATGCAGCTGGTGACATTATAATCTTAATGTGGCAGAATGGACTTTTCTTGTTCTTACATTCCCTTCTTTCCTTACCTCTTCACTCCTTCCTAGATGAGAGTAGAGGTGACTTAGGTACAAAGAAAACTAGATGAAAATGTTTTCAGCATAAGAATTGTATCAGCCAGGATAGAGGCGATCAGACAAATATTCCCAAGGTCTGAGAGTCTCCAAGTACCAAGGTTTACTCCCTGCTGTCTTGTGTGTCCATGGGCATTTGGAGGAGACTCTGCTCCATGACATCAGCACTGGGCACCCAGGTTGTAGATGCTGCATCTTCTGGAATAATGTTGGGCGGGGGGGGAGACAGAGAGACACAGAGAGAGAACTTAAGCACAAACTGGCTCCTAAAGTCTGTTTCAGATTTTATCATCTGAAGCAAGTAACATGACCAATCAATGGGGTGGGTGAGTATGATTCTTTCCTAGGGGGTAGAGAAGCAGATATTAGTAAAAAAATAAAATAAAATAAAAATATAATCCAGCAATAAAGTTTTCTATGAAAGACAAGTTAGTTCAGCAAAATTAAGTTTTTCTTGTCTTTTAAAGGGTTCATTCTAATGAACCAAAAGGACCTATAACAATGAACAACATAGAGGACTTGGAAACAGTCTTACGGAGCTGAGTCCTGGAGGAATGCAGGATACTTGAAAGAATATCAAAGGACACTGTGGAGGGAAAAGAGATAAATATAAGGAGGGGAAGAATTCTTAGATGCCCAACACTTTCAAAGACTGCCACTTTCCTCAAATATGCATGCTTCTTTCTATTATAATTACACTAGTGCCCTGGTGCATGGATTCGTGCACATTGAAGGGAAATTAATTAGAAGGTGATCAGCGGGGTAGGACTGGGGGAGATGGGCCTGACACATCCTGGAGACAACATCCCACAGTCCCTCCCCAGCCAGCCACACCTAGTGTGGCACCATGGCTTGAAGGTCGTCTGCAGAGTGAGCAGGTAGGCAGGGTAGGCAAAAGACTCTTGCTATTTGTTCTAAGTCTTCTGTGCTGGCCTGTAGGCATTGGGCCAAAACTGGCTCTCCGACATCTCCCAAGGGGTCCTGGATTGCAAAAGGGTGGATCTCAGGTGAAGCACCCCAGAATCAGGCTCCCTCCTCTCTGATTCCAAGTGAGTCACCTGAGAACTACAGCTGCCAAGTCACCGCAGCTCAGCAGCTCCTGTGTTGAGCATCTGCCCCCTGGTGGTCATTGCATGTCATAGTTACTGATTGGATGGTTGAAGGGTCAAACAGTTGCTTAGCCTTTTATATAGAGAGATTGGGCATATGATCTCCTACAATAAAGATAATTCTTAGCCTCCTTGCAGCTGGTGTGACCATGTGACTAAATTCTGGCAAAGGATGTAAATAAAGGTAAAATATGGCAACTTCTAGGATACTGCTTTAAGAGAAAGTAGATCACCATTCTTTGCCTTGTTCTCCAGCCTGTCCTTTGTCCTGCTGACTTTCAGCAACATTGTCACTTGGATTTTTAATATTAGTACCACACTCTAGAGTTGGAAGAAGCCTAGGGTAGGAAGAAGCCTCTTGCTATTTGTTCTAAGCCTTCTGTGTTGTCTGTTACTATTTCAATATTTGATTTTTAAATATTTAAATTAAGAAAATAAAATTTTAAAAATTGATCAAGGAAGCATCCACATAGGAAACTGGATTTAAAGTGGTTCTTAAAGAGTCCTTAGAGTTTAGATAAAGAGTTAAAGTGAGGAAAGAGGGAAGGAAAGTAAACTGACATTTGTCTGGTGACTCCCAACAATAACTTGTAATTTCTGAGCACTTTCATTACCCCATGGACTTGTGCTAAGCACATGATTTCATTCAATTCTTGCAACAACCCAGAAATGCCTGCATTATTATTGCCATTTTCTGATGAAGAAACTAAGCTTCTTTTTCACAGAGTCTGAACACTTGCTCAGAGTTATACAGTTAGTAACCGGTGGGGCTATCACTTTAACCCAAGTTTCTCTGTTGTAGAAGCACTTCCTTCTCCAAAAGGTAAAAATAAACAATAAACACAAGCATGCTAGAAGAGATGTGCTTGATGTTTTTTTAAAAGGCAACCCACTGGAACCAAGTGCATTTTGGGGAAACACTGAAACCTCCTCCCATCAATTGGTGAATGCTCTCTGAATAAACCTAAACTTAATATTGATTTTAAAAGAACACAATTTGCAACCAAAGTAAAAATCACACAATACTTTCCAAAGTTAAATAAAAATATTTTTGACTCTGTGCATTTAAAAATTATTTATGATGCTGAAATTCTCCATATGTGAGAAAATTAAGTTCTCAGTATTCTAAATGAATCATGCCTTTAGATTTGAAATGTGCTTACATTTCAAATAGCATATATTTTATATCATACTCATTTAACCATCTCAGTTATCTTTTTTAATGTTGGAATGGTACCTATATTTGCAATATGCTTTGCAAACAACCTATTACTGCAGTGTATGTCCATTTGTCAGTATAACATAAATATGAAAACATTTAGGAAAATAATCTAGGTCTGTCTAATAGAATGCTTTACTGTGGTTACTAACATTTGTTTTTAATATTCTCATCAGTGATAGAAATGACTGCTGAATTTGTAGTGTTCAAACTTACATTTGACTAAGTAAATGTAATTCTGTATAATATGCTAAGTACAATGTACATTTTATGATTCTTTAGAGAAATTTAATTACAGTATATACCTATAACAACTAAACTTGCAATTGTCTGGCCTGGAGATGCTTCAGTTGACTGAAATTAGAAAATTTCCTCATTTTCCCACTTTTATTTTTTTAATCCTCACCTCCATTGATTTTACAGAGAGAAAGGGAGAGAAAGAAACAGAGAGAAACATCAATATGAGAAACATCAATTGGTTGCCTCCCATATGTGCCCTGACCAGGAATCAAACCCAAGACCTTCCAGTGCATGGGAAGATGCTCCAACCGGCTGAACTACACCGGCCAGAGCTCGTCTTCCCACTTTAAAGCCAAGCATTTTCAGTAATCAAAGGACTTCTCAGCTACACCAGACTGCAAACAACATTTGTGCTTCATCTAGATATGAACTCAGAATCTACAGCAACTATTTAAACTAAAATAAATTATTGAAAATGGTCCATAGCTGACAAAGGTTACAACACAAAACTATCTAATGCCAAGTTCTATAGTGGTGAAAATTATAAAGATTGAAAATGCATTGCCTTTTCATTAAATTTAACACACAAAGTTTTCACATAGCCCTTTAATGTCTGTTTCTTGTCTAAACTGATATGTTTACATAAACGTGAATAGCTTTTCCATCTAGTCTCAACAGTATTAGTATTAGTATTTGGAGTTCATAATTTCCTTTATACAAATCTTGGAAAGTTTTTATTCAAACTCATTTTAACCATTGTTAGAGGGAAATGTTAGAAGATGTGCAAGAAGGTCCCAGCAACTATATTTCTTGATTTAAAAATAGTGAAGAGCCCTTTTCAATATATATATTAAAATGTCCGTTTATTCTGCTAAAATATATTTCTCCCTATATCTTTTGTCATCTCTCACTCTCCACAACTGTTCCAGAGAACCCAATTGAATAGGCTAAAGTAAAAATCAAGATAAGAGACTATATTTTGGTGATATGCAAACACATACACATTCCTCCTTTGGGAGATTCTCGGTTCATCCTGGTGTGCAGCAACAAAAAGCTAGCATGCATGAGAATGAAGACAGCACTATTCGGGGTACAACATGAATCCAATTGAGTAAATAGACATCCTCCATAATTTGAAAAGTAGTTTAATTTTTTTCATGCTTTGTAAACCAAATGACAAAGTATGACTAAAACTATCTTTAGAACAAAATATTTCACAAATACTTGTTTACTTCCTCTTCAAAAGGTATGAAGATTTAAACAATTGCCACTGAAATTTTTTTTAAATATATTTATTTCAGAGAGAAAGGAAAAGGGAGAGAGAGATAAAAATATCAATGGTAAGAGAGAATCATTGATTGGCTGCCTCCTGCACGCCCCCAATTGGGGATTGAGCCCGCAACCTGGGCATGTGCCCTTGACTGGAATTGAACCTGGGACCCCTCAGTCCTCAGGCCAATGCTCTATCCACTGAGCCAAACCAGTTAGAGCACCACTGACAATTCTTTATTGAACCCAGTGTTTTCCACTAGCTTACAAAATATATTCATGTCATACTTCAAAACACTAAGAAGTTTTTTTGCATGTGAAATATAAGTTTGAGATTAGAGCCAGATTCCCTCTAATCATCAAACGTTCACATGCTTCTCTAACACAGCACAGATTGAGTCCTTCCATCATTTTATTTTGTACTCTACTCGCCATTGACCTACCCTGTAATGTTTAAAACAATTAGGAGGAAGAACAGTTGAAATGCCATCAGTAAAGAAACCAGTCCATACTAACTACAAAGTCTAAGAGTTGTGGAGGTCCCGCAGCAGAGCCAAGCAATCGGTCTGCTGTGGAGAAATAAGTCCAAGGCCACATTAAATTAAAAAAATAAAAAAAACTTGGATCTCTATTAGATCAATTCTAAAAAAATCTATTTTAAGGCAATAGTTCAAATTAAGGGAAACAATATCATGCACAAAAATGTTGTTTAGGGATTGATTTTTTACAATAAACAAATGGAAAGAACAATACACTAATAGCACACCATTAAATTCATTGCTCTCCCAAAGGAATATTATAGCTATTTAAAGTGAAACACTTTTCTGAAAAAAAGATGAGGGGGTGTTTATGTTGAATGACAATTTGGTGTTATCAAACTATGTCAAACAAGCTAAAACTCTGCCTAGACAAAAAGTGAAATGTGAGCACAATGGTTTTTCCTCCGTATTTGTGTAATTATCTGTAAAGAAGACATATTAGTTTTTGCAATAAAATTTAAAAGTCTGATAAATTTTATCTATATATAAATAAACCAGAAAATCCTCTCCAATAAGTTAAATGAGGATAAAGCCTAAAGAAGGACATAAAGAGACGGAGTGTTTATTTTCTCTTGCCCATTAGCTAAATATAGTCTGTGATGCTGATCCAGCCCTTGGGTTTTTCTGCTTCTAATGAGGGGCCTGCCACAACTCTCTGTAAGGCTCTTTATTATTCAGTGCAGGCTAGCAGTCAAAGTTCCGTTGGCAGAGTGGATTAAACAAGGAGGCTGTGCGTGTTGCTCAGTTTATCAGCAAATCCACAGCGACACGCATTTTTTTCCCCTCCACTCATGAATACTAAAACCCTCAGCTGTGCATGGCTCTCTCCATTACATCTGTGCTGCGGGCTAAGAGGCCATCTTCCCAGCCCTGAGTGCTGGTGGCCGGCTGCAGCTTCGTGGTCCTCTGCTACTTACCAGCAAGGCTGGTGGGGCAGCCAAGAGCCAAGAGTAACATGAGCAATGTCTTTGAGTAATGATTAAGAAAGTGTGTGTGGATGAACAGATGAAAGAAAAACTCAGTTTTATCTTTTTCCAGTGAAAGAAGGCCAGCTTAGCCACAACTGGAACATCAAAGTCAGTGACTGTTTTTAAAGGCTGAAAAGACCAAAGGATGAGGGGATTCACTTGGTGAAAAACAAATTTTTGAACGGAAAAGCTTAATTGTGGTCAATGGAAGTCACATCTCTCCTTATTTATTCTATTCATCCTTCTGTCCTCAGACCTTTTGAAAAGTCCTGTAAGGCCAAGTTACGCTGTCAAAATATATCCTCTATCAGATCATATCAGATATAATTAGCTTCCTTTGGTTTGGGGTCATTTCATCTGCTCCAAATGCTAATTTTAAAGCCAGGGTGGAGACATCAGGTTGACTCTTTGTTTTTTGTTTGTTTTGTGCTGCTGACCCATAAAGCCCTTATCTGTAATTCAGTCACTAGAATGCCAGAAGCGATAGTGCTTACTTGTCATTTACATCAGCCCTCTCAGAGCATGTAGACAATTGAAAAAGGGAAAATTAAAACAGATATTCTCCATAAAGGAATGTTTCATCACCCTTTCTTATAGTGCACAACAACATGAGTGCTCAAAATATATTTAATAAGTCAATGAAAGGTATATTGTCCTAATATCATTTCGTAGGCAAGAAACACATCTTACAAATCTTTTATCTATTCCAGCACACAGTACAGTCATGAATTCATAATAGATAGTAAATCAAATATTTAGATAAATAAATCTCCCAAAACTGATATTATAAATGAATATGTAAAACCTGCTAAGCAAGTTTTATGTAAGCTATTTATGAATAAATTTGTTTCTTTGCCCCATATTCCTTTTGTCCAGTTGACTCTCATAGACTTTATATAACTCTTTCTCCCTTTCAAATTTAATCACATACCATGACTTCCCACTTATACAAGCTTGAATTGAATTTGAACATGGATGTGAATGATTGAGAATTATGACTCGTAATGAGCCTTTTTGCCCCATTTTGTGCAACCTCACTTGGTGTAAAAAATGCACCCTGCCACCTGAAAGGAAATGTGTTAGCCCCAAGACAGTATCAAACCACCATATACACAACTGAGAAGAATCATAATCACTGTACATTGGTATTTGACTAGAAGCAAGGCAGCTGTTTTTCAAATCTGATTTTTCTAAAGGCAGTGATAAAACAGAGCAGATTATGCAGACATTTAAAATATGTCTGAAACCTCCCAAAGCAATTTTGCCTGTAAGAGTGCAGTAATACAATAAATGTGCCGCCATATAAATATATAGCAGAATGCATTTGAGTAACTTACATAGTCATTCAGAGCAGCAGATAAGAGGAAATTGACAAGCTAAATAATAAGTCTATACTGAAGATCCTGGGCAAATATTATAAGAAACAGGATTGGGAGTTAGGTTTGTCTAATGAAAGCTGGTCCAGTGCAAGTGCAAAGATGGGAAGATATTAAAAACAACCCAATTGCACAGGAAGACTTGAATAAAATAATTTAGTAGAAAAATAAATGTGCCCAGATGTTGGCGTTTTTATAGATTTGAAGAACAAAATTTTGGTAATTCCCAAATTATTGCAAAGTTCAGCTTATGTGAAAGCTATAAACTGCCTTGTCTTTGGTCCCATTTGACTTTATCAGACCAGTGTTTGGTTCCTCACCCTTATTCTATTGACCAACTACACCCTCCACTCAGGCTCAGCTTCCTCAGAGGTAGTCGAGGACATCCCTAAACCATTTGCCAGGCCTCCTCTTACCTCTCCAACCTCATCTCCCAGTTCCCGCTCCTTCCTTCATCCCCTTACTCATCCCTTCTGCCATCCTGGCCTCCTTGTTGTTCTTTGAACAAATTAGGCCCCCATCCAGCTCTGTTCCCTTGTGGTTGCTATTCCTTCTGAGTAGAACAGTCACAGTCTTCATATTTTCACATGCCTTGCTCCTTCACCTCCTGTTCAGACAGCATCTTCCTAGATCTTCTCAAATGCCCCTATTTAATCTCTCTCTCTTTCTCTCTCTCTCTCTCTCTCTCTCTCTCTCTCTCTCTCTCTCTCTCTCTCGATATAAGTCCCATTAAAGCAAGAGTTTCTGTTGAGTTTGTTTACTATTGTCTTCCCAGTACCTAGAAAATGACTTGGAACATAGTAGGCTCTCACTAACATTTGTTGAATGACTGAATAGAAGATTGAATGCTACTGTGAGGTTAATTGGGTTATTTCAAATCTCAGCTGATAGCATATGGAAAAGTTTGTTTTCACGTTGTTTTAGATGACAGTGCCAAGATAAAATGTAGATCAAACCTTATCTTCTTATCTCTCCAACCATAATAGCAATTGTCAATGATTCATTGGAACAAAGGATTTTAAAAACCTATGTTCACTTTATCCATCTGTCAAAATTATTGAGCCCTAGTGGTTTGGCTCAGTAGATAGAGCGTTGGCCTGTGGACTGAAGGGTCCCAAGTGGGCTGGATCCTAAGTAGGGTGTGTGCAAGAGGAAGCTGATCAATTGGTCTCTGTCATCATTGATGTTTCTACCTCTCCCTTACTCTCTGAAATCAATAAAAATATATGTTGTTAATTTTTTATTAAGTTATTACATATGTGTCCTTATCCCCACATTACCCCCTTCCCCCCACTCTTGCCCTCACCCTCCTATTGTCTGTGTCCATTGGTTAGGCCTATATGCTTGCATATAAGTCCCTTGGATGATTTCTCCCCCTTACCCCCACCCTCCCCTACCTTCCCTCTGAGATTTGATGGTCTGATCGATGCTTCTCTGTCTCTGGATTTGTTTTTGTTCATCAGTTTATGTTGTTCATTATATTCCATAAATGAGTGAGAGCATGTAATATTTATCTTTCTCTGACTGGTTTATTTCACTTAGCATAATGTTTTTCAGTTCCATCCATGCTGTTGCAAATGGTAAGAATTCTTTCTTTTTTTACAGCAGCATAGAATTCCATTGTACGGATATACCACAGTTTTCTAATCCACTCATCTTTTGATGGGCACTTAGGCTGTTTCCAAATCTTAGCTATGGTGAATTGTGCTGCTATGAACATAGGGATGCATATATCCTTTCTAACTGGTGTTTCTAGTTTTTTGAGATATATTCATAGAAGTGGGATCACCGGGTCAAATGGCAGTTCCATTTTTAGTTTTTTGAGGAAACTCCATACTGTTCTCCACAGTGGCTGCACCAGTCTGCATTCCCACCAGCAGTGCACCAGTGTTCCTTTTTCTCCACATCCTCGCCAGCACTTGTCATTTTGTGATTTGTTGATGATAGCCATTCTGACAGGTGTGAGATGGTACCTCATTGTCATTTTGATTTGCATCTCTCAGATGATTAGTGACTTTGAACATGTTTTCATATGTCTTTTGACCTTTCTTCTGTCTTCTTTTGAAAGTATCTATTTAGGTCCATTGCCCATTTTTTTTATTGGGTTGTTTATCTTCCTTTTGTTAAGTTGTATGAGCTTCCTGTAAATGTTGAAGATTAAACCCTTATTAGTGATAACATTTGCAAATATGTTCTCCCATGCAGTGGGTTTTCTTGTTGTTTTGTTGATGGTTTCCTTTGCTGTGCAAAAGCTTTTTACTTTGATGTAGTCCCATTTGTTTATTTTCTTTTTGGTTTCCATTGCCCAAGGAGCAATATCAGTGAAGAAATTGCTTCAGCATATGTCTGAGATTTTGCTGTCTTTGGATTCCTCTAGTATTTTTATGGTTTCCCATCTTATTTTTAAGTCCTTTATCCATTTTGAGTTTATTTTTGTGTATAGTGTAAGTTTGTGGTCTAGTTTCATTTTTGTTTAGTGTATCTGTCCAATTTTCCCAACACCATTTATTGAAGAGACTGTCTTGACTCCATTGTATGTTCATGCCTCCTTTGTTGAATATTAATTGAGCATAGTGGTTTGGGTCGATTTCTGGGTTCTTTATTCTATTCCATTGATCTATATGTCTGTTCTTGTGTCAGTACCAGGTTGTGTTGAGAACAGTGGCTTCATAATACAGCTTGATATCTGGTAATGAGATCCCTCCTACTTTGTTCTTTCTCAGGATAGCTGCAGCTATTCGGGGTCTTTTTTTTATTCCAGATGAATTTTTGGAAAGTTCATTCTAGGTCTGTGAAATATGCCGTTGGTATTTTAATGGGGAGTGCATTTGAATCTATAGATTGCTTTGGGAAGTATGGACATCTTGGTGATGTTGATTCTACCAATCCATGAACATGGTATGTTCTTCCATCTGTTTTTGTCTTCCTCTATCTCCTTTTTCAGTGTCCTGTAGTTTTCCACATATCTGTCTTTTACCTCCTTAGTCAAGTTTGTTCCTAGGTATCTTAATTTTTTTGGTGAGATGGTAAATGGAATTGCTTTTTTAGTCTCTCTTTCTGGAAGTTCATTATTGCTGTATAGAAATGTCATATATTTCTTGGCATTAATTTTGTATCCGACTACATTGCTGAATTCATTTATTAAATCTAATAATTTTTTGATGGAGTCTTTAGGGTTTTCTATGTATAGTATCATGTCCTCTGTGGATAAGGACAGTTTTACTTCTTTTTTTCCAATTTGGATGCCTTTTACTTCTTCTTCTTGTCTGATCGTAATGGCTAGTACTTCCAGTACTATGTCAAACAGGAGTGGTGAGAGTGGGCATCCCTGTCTTGTTCCTGTTCTTAGGGGAAATGGTTTTGGGTTTTGCCTATTGAGTATAAAAATACATTTTTTAAAAAATATTGAGCAGGGGGCAAGGAGTAGAAGGAAGATGAAATAAGAATTGCAGATGTTGGCAATTGTTGAAGTTGGATGGTGGGTACAATGGAAGCCCATTATACTATTTATGTTGTAAAGGTTTGAAATGTTTCATATACAAAGATCTTTTTAAAACCTACAATGAAGTTTCTTTCCAAACTGAACTAAGAAATTAGGGGGGGGGGGAAGCTTATCCATTTTCATGGTAGCCTGAAGCTTATTTAATATTTTATATATTTCTCTATATTCACATTTGTTAAACTATGAGCTTTCCTCTGAAAATTTGCTCAGAAACACAGCCCCTAGACGTCAAAATTCCCCCAGGTAAACTTTATGGTTTTCCTACCTTGATTGAGGTCATGAAGCCATAAAGGTATGAGGCCACACCGGATAGAACACTATGTTTGGAAAAGAGGATGCAGATTGCAGCCTTCAGAGGCGGTCAAGAAAAGGCCCTCCCAGCAGGAGTGAACGCAGGTAAAAGCACATTGTACACACCTGCACCAACCTCCCCTTCTGCCTGGAAGGGGACAATAGACCTGATTACATACCCAGCTGCGGTGAGCCAGTCCTCCATCCTCCTAACTCATCTCTCTGAAATACAACCAATCTACTACTCCGGGAATAGCTCAAATCCTTTACAAATGAGGATGGTTTTTTGGATTTAAAAACAAACAACTTTTTGGAATGCTAAACAGTCCTAAAACAAAAGTCAGTATTGGTTTTTATAAATCGTTTTTTAGATTTCTACAGTCTTCAAAATTCAAAAAATGCATAATTTTATAGAGGAAAGTGTGTCTGCCTTACAGCATGTAATCATTCAACATTATTGATGCAGTTTTATAATTTATTAAACATATGAAGTGTTTTTCAGGGTCTGGGGGAAGTTCTAGCCTCATTATTGGAGAAAGACATATCTTCTCAAATAGCCTAAAAGAATATACTACAGATCTCGCCTCCTTGAACATGATCAATTGAATTTAGAAGAGATATTAGAGCTTAATGAATCTACTCTGACCTCCAATCCATTTGCCTGCCTCAATTCACCAATTCATTGAAGTCCTAACAAGTAAAAACCAAATATTATCCTTAGCTAATTTAAGTCCCTGATTCCTTGGCCAATTATAACTTAGTGGGTAACTAGGATAAATATTTTCAAAAAGAATTATTTAACTACAGTTTTGTGGGGATTTTTTTAGGGTTTACCAGTTATTTTTATTTTCTTTTGCACTTTTCTATTTTCTCCAAAGTTTATTTTTTTAATTATTTATTGTTTAAAATATTACATATGTCTCCTTTTTCCTTCATTGACCTCTTCCAGCCTGTTCCAGCACAGGCCCTCACCCTTCTACTGTCTGTATCCATGGGTTATGCTTATGGATATGCTTATATGCATGCATACAAGTCCTTTGGTTCATCACTAACACCCCCCCACACACACACACCGCCACCTTCCCTCTGAAGTTTGATAGTCTATTTGATGCTTCTATGTCTCTGGATCTACTTTTGTTTATCAGTTTATGTTGTTCATTACATTCCACAAATGAATGAGATCATTGATACTTATCTTTCTCTGACTGGCTTATTTCGTTTGGCATAATGATGTCATAACTAGAGATTTTTAAGACTGGTGACTAACAACAGTGTAATGAGTTTGGGTGTATCTGTTATCCACCTTACATATTTATTGTAAATAATTACAGATAAATAATTTTTAAATGCAAGAAGACATTAGTTCAACAAATTAGCTTTTGTCATCATCTAATACCCATTAGGATGGCTACTACCCAACAAAAACAGAAAATAAAAACTGTTGCTGACAATGTGGAGATATTGGAACCCTTGTACACTGTTGGCAGGAATGTAAAATGATGCAGTCACTATGGAAAACAGCATGGGTGGTTATTTTAAAAATTAAAAACAGAATTACCATATGATTGCTGAATCATATCCTATATACCCAAAAGAACTGAAAGCACTGTCTTGAAGAGATATTTGTTCACTCATGTTCCTAGTAGCATTATTCACAAGAGCCAAAAGGTGGAAGAACCCAATACCACAAAAGGCTCTAGATTGAGAAAGTCCAGATTAGAGCTTTCAGCTAATTTGACAACTGACACATGCTGTAGCAAGGTCCAACAGATGAATGAATGAACAAAATGAGATATATATATATATTGAGATATATATATCAGACTATCATGACCACCTGACGTTTGTAAGCAAATTAACTATGATTTCACGCTGAAGTTGCTAGAGGGCCAGACCACTATAAATAGGGAAGCAGGTTGTTTACCATGACAGCAGAAGTGATTTTTTTCTGAAGATACGGGTAAACAACACGATTTAACAGCCTTTGAACGTATATATACTGACTGAGTGGCCAGATTATTATGATCACCTCATCATTACTTCGTTGGGCCACCTTTTGCCTTCAGTACTGCGGCAATTCTTCTTGACATTGACTCCACCAGATGTTGAAAGGTGATGCGAAGAATCTGACACTATGCCTGATGAATAGCACTGTCCAGTTCTGTGAGATTTGATGGTTGTGGAACCAGCTGCCTGATGGCTCTTTTAAATTCATCCCACAAATGCTCTATTGGATTGAGATCTGGTGACTGTGGGAGCCATCTAAGTGAGGTAAAGTCTCCCTCATGTTCTTAAGAGCACTCCTGCACAATATGAGCACCGTGGCATGGCACATTGTCTTGTTGGAAGAAGCCATTTCCATTGGGATATGCCATCAACATGATAGGATGAAGTTGATCAGCAATGATACTTAGGTATGTTGTGCTATTTAGACATTGTTTCACATGAATTAAAGGGTCCAAATCACGCCAGGAAAACTTGCCCCAAACCATAACATTACCTCCACCAGCTTGAAGGGCTGTACTCATGCATGTGGGGTCCATGCTTTCATGCTGTTTCCACCAAATTCTCACTCTGTCATTTGCATGATGCAACTGGAAACATGATTCAGCAGACCACATGACTTTTTTCCAATGCTCAGCTGTCCCATCCTTATGTTTCTATGCGAATTGGAGATGGGGTTTTTTTGGTAACTGCAGACAGCAAAGGTGTTCGAACAGGACTTCGGCTTCCATATTCCATACAATGCAGTGTACAACTAATTTGCCTACAAACGTCAGGTGGTCATAATAATTTGGCCACTGTGTTATATATATATATTTTAGAATATTCTTCAGCTTAAAAAATAAATTTCAACACACAAAACATGATCAACCTTGAGGACATTACGCTAAGTGAAATATGCTAATCACCAAACACACACACACACACCAATACTATATGATACCACTTATATGATGTACCTAGAGGAATGAAATTCACAGAGGCAGAAAGTAGAATGCTGGTTGTCAGAGGCTTGAGGAGGGGGAATGAGGACTTTGCTTAGTGAGCATAGTTTCAGTTTTAAAAAATTAAAAGAATTCTAGAGATTGGTTGCACAAAAATGTGAATATATTCAACACTATTAAACTATATACTTTAAAATTGCTAAGATGATAAATTTTATGTTGTATGCATTTTACTGTAATTTTTTAAAGCCAAGAAAAAAAAGGCTTTTGTCTATCTGGTGGAACAAAGCCTTTCCCCACCTATTCTCTGGAGTTTTTTGAAATTGTAACTGTCTCTGCATGTTTCTGACACTTAGAACATTCAGATGAATGGCTCCAAGGACCCTGTGTAAATCAACTGGAAGCAGCAGAGCATAGCTGCTGATAGCAGAGAAGAATCCATGGCTGGTAGAGCTTGATGAGGTGCCACTTTGAAGAATAGGGAGTTGGGGTTTGGCTGCGTCCAATACCACAAAAGGCTCTAGATTGAGAAAGTCCAGATCAGAGCTTTCAACTAACTTGACAACTGACACATGCTATAGCAAGGTGCATCTTATAACATGTATCATTAGAGGAGGAAAAGGTGAATATATAGATATAATTTTAGGTTAAACAATGCATCAATAACTGTAATCAGATCACTCCTTCCAGCCACTTGCCCATCCCTTATGCTCCTTGTCCAGATATAATGAACAACTACTGATTTAACTGCTGAATTCTAGAGCCAGAAGAGCTTTCAGAGATAATATGTCTCAAGGAAAGAAAATAAATTTTAACTTCCATGGCAACCTCCATCATTTGGTATTAGCTGCCTTGAATGTGGTCCTGAGAAAGACCGTTAAGCTACATCTGGGCTCAGTGGGAAGCCATGACTTGATGGCTTAGTTATGTCTGTCCCAGATCATTCAGAGAGACTGAAGCAGAGCTGGGACTAAAACTACCAGTCCTGAGTCTGTTCTGTTGAAGAGCACAGCTATAAGATGGAATTTGCTTTACATATCCCTGCCAAGTCCAAGCCCACAAAATATAAAATGACTTGGGTGTTGGAGGAGAAGGGGGTGTGCTGGAAGATATCTTTCAATTGAGCTAGAAATTTTCATAAGTCAGGTGTGCCTCTGTGTGTGGATGAACTCATCAGGAAGGAGATGGTAGAGAATCACACAGGCATGAGGCCACAAACAGGAAAACAAAAAAAGGCAAGTAAGAGGAAAAAAATCTATAACAGGATATGTTTTTTAAGAACCCAAAGAGACCTTAGAAATTTTCAGGCCAGCATATTTTTGATTTGTTTTTTGTATAATTAAATTTATAGGAATTGTCCATCTTATCATCTCTGTTCTTACGCACATTAACCATGTCATTTCAGAGTTTTTGTCTAATGGCTCTCATGTTGGGGTTATCTATGACTTTAGTATATGTTTTTACTTTTATTTTTAGTAATGTGGTCCTATCTCCTGGCATCCCAGTTAACTCTTAATTGCCATGTGTTGCATATGAAAAATTACAGAGGATATGCTAGTTTCCTCAAGAGGGCATTTCATTTTCTTCCCAAAAGCAGTTAGACTAAAGATAGATCCAATCAGGAGTTGAGATGCTTTGAGGCTAGACTTTAGCCTTTGAAAAGGCTGGTCTATTTCTGGTTTATCCTAGAGTCTAGTCTTTCAACAGTCTCAACTCAGGCATCTACCACGGCCCAACTCCAGTGGTGTCTTCTGTTTGGTTGGTTGGTTGATTTTGAAGGGGATTGTTTTGTTTTTGAGGGTGTTTGGGTCTCCTTAGCTCTAAAAAAAAAATCAAAATCTCTGAGCCTCCACTTTTTACCCAGCCTCTTCTCCCTGCTTACACATCAGCTAAAAGCTACAGGGGAGAAGTAGCAGTTACCTCCATGGGTTTTCCTTTTCTTTGTCTTGGCCTCTTGAGTCCTGGTGGTTGTTTTCTAAATATGTATTTTTATTGATTTCAGAGAGGATGGGAGAGGGAGAGAGAGATAGAAACATCAATGATGAGAGCGAATCATTGATGGGCTGCCTCTTGAACACCCCCTACTGGAGACTGAGCCTGAAACCTGGGCATGCGCCCTTGACTGGAATCTCGAACCCAGGACCCTTCAGTCCACGGTCGACATTCTATCCACTGAGCCAAACCAGCTAAGGTGGTTGTTTTCTGATGATTTGAAACTATATGTGTGTGTGTCTATGTATTTTTATACCAAAAAAAATATAATAAAATTGAAAAAGACAAAAGAAAATAAGCTCTCCATCATTCTATCATCTAAAGCATTCAATTTAGTATTTTGCTATTTTCTTAGAACTTTTCTCCTATGCATTTGTGTTGCTCTTTTTACATCATTATAAAATTAATGTAAATATACTTTATATCCTAGAAAGAACTCTAAGAAAAATTACACAAAATTTTAAAGTGTAATACCTTTAGAATTATTTAGTATGTGGTATGAGGATTCAAATAGTCTGATGTAGTCCAAGGCACCAAAGAGCTTAGGACCTAGTTAATGAGATCTCAGAAATGCATAACACTTAAAGGTTTCAACTAATTGATGAGGCCTGTTCTCTATTTGATTTAGTAATAAAAAAATGACTTTTTTCATAAACAAATAGCAAAGGAAGTTTAAACCTAAAAACTGAAAAACTGGATGAAATTAATATTGCAGAAGAAACCTATAAATAAAAAATAAAAAGGATTTGTCAGGACTTTTGCTTAAGCTTCCTTTCTTTAAAAATAAATCTATAAAAATTGCTTTCCTTGACCTTTCATTTATTATATCCTCCCAGTAGTAAATATTCTACATGTGCCTGTGAGCCAGCCAGCCAGCTTTTGGCCGACCTATATATCTAGCTAATTTAAGATCAAGCCACCATGGTACTAAGCTGACCAGAACCCCTACTTCTGATGAGCTGTCAACCTGTGAAGTCCCTGTGCTAAGCATAGAATTTCGCAGCAGGGATTTTCCACATATATGCTGTATAAGAAATTATTTGTAGTGTGATAGATTTTTTGCTAGACCAACTGAGTCAGCACTTGTAGTGTCAATGGCTAATACTTCTTCCCTCTGAGGTTTTAGATTCACACTTGTCCTGAAATCAAGGATGCCCTAGAAGTCACTCTTCAAATTGGAGAGGGCCAGAAAGGGCTCAGGATACTTCTCATTCCTTTGCAGCTAGATCTGGTAAGTAGCCATCTTTAGAGAGTTCCCCACCTCCTCCCCCCACTCCCCCCACTACAGGAGAGTTAAACTCTTAGGCAATGAACCTGTGAAGCATGTCCTGTGTATTAAAACCTGACTAATATGTATGAAGCTAAGAATTTCTCAAAAGCAAATTGTAAAATTATGGGAAAACATTATTTGTCCTTCTGAATAAAGTGACTCAGCTATTTGCATACCCAAATTTAAATTTCTTTATAAATAAAGCATGGTAAAATATGAACCTTATGTTTTAAAAAAATACTATTAATAATACCTTGAGTTTTAGAATATCTATTATGTTCGACGTAAACAAATGAACAAGCCCATTAATAAATAATTTAACATGAAGCTGAGAGATGTTTCAGGTCAGTCATAGAAGATTATGTTTGCAGGGAAGTAACACTTTTTTACTCTTTTTTGTACAATTCCCAGATTTCTTTAAAATGATCGTAAGTAGCCCTTTGATACTTAGAAGTACATGTTCCCAGATGTTCATAAATTACCAAATTTTTAATCAGAATTATTTTTTGACACCTCCTGGTTCCCTTCCAATTCATGTTTCAAGAGCCACATGTGTCCTAGGCAGATCTTTACATCACTCAAGTTTTACCCTTTCACTCATGACCATATTCCAACACACACACTCACACATATACATACACTCACAGGGCTATTGTGTATGAAAATCAGCAAGAACAAAGTTTTAAAACTACAAGAAACTATAGAAGTGAGGCAGCTGTCTCAGCTCACTGGAGAGCAATTGTTGAGCTATCACCTACTATCCTTTATGCTACCACAACGCATACCTTTTCCAAGTTGCAATAAAGTGTTTATCATGAATCTTGAGATCCAAGGGAAATCACTATCACTACAAACTTCTAATGTCAAAATTTTCAAGGACAATGGTCAATTGCTGCTGACTGTCTGAGAATAATGCACAGCTCAGTGTGGCATATCAATATTCTTGAGAAGCTTTAAAAAGACATTGTAAGACTCATGGTTTAAAATGGAAGTATTGCCCTGACCAGTTTGGCTCAGTGGATAGAGCGTCGGCCCATGGACTGAAGGGTCCCAGGTTCAATTCTGGTCAAGGGCATGTACCTTGGTTGTGGTCACATCCCCAGTAGGGGGTGTGCAGGAGGCAGCTGATCAATGTTTCTCTCTCATCGATGTTTCTAACTCTCTATCCTTCTCCCTTCCTCTCTGTAAAAAAAAAAAAAAAAAAAAAAAAAAAATCAATAACATAAAATGGAAGTATTTAACATTCAAAAAACAATATAATAAATTTTCAAAAGGTTCACTTTTAAAAAATGGTTGGTGCAAGAACAGAAGGTCAACTAAATCAAATCAGCTCTTTCTTGTATAGGTTGTACCTTTGAGGGCTCACTGAAGGTAGGTGGTCTATTTAATAGTTTACTTCTTTTTTTAATTTATCTTTATTGTTGAAAGTAACACAGAGGTACCCTTTTTTTCCTCATTGAGCCCTTCCAGCCTGCCCAAAGGTATACTTCTGACATATAAGAGCAAGAGAGTCTTTTATTTTACCAATATTTATAGCAGACTTATTTCCATAAGTAAATATTTTAATAAATAATGACATCTTAAGTGCTTTTAAGATTATTCTATTGCTCCAGCACCCAACATAATTCAATCTTTTTTAAAGGTCATAAAAGAAGCCCAAGTAGAAAATGCACAGAATGTGACAACAATTAATTATTATGCCAATAAATTAGCTTTTTTCCCCCACAGCCAAAGTGAGAATTTAAGCCAGGAAAAAGCTTGAGCATTAACCAAGGAAAATGCCTTTTTAAAAATAATCCTTCCAATTCCTTTAAGGTTTTCAAAGGATCACTAAAGTGATCCAAGTAAACCACAGAAAAAATGGTGGCAAATGACAGTGATAGGATTAAGCACAGGGATGCTAACACCCAGAATACACTGAAATGAAATTCTGGTTTGATAGATTGTGACAGTATAGTAACCGCTAACAAATGGAATTAGGCAAGCTTTTCTCACTGGCTTAAAGACTCTGACCTGAATTTGACAAATGTGTTTCCCCCCTAGAATGTGTGAAATCTTTAAAAATTCAAACATGCATAAAGAAAAAAAAAAAAAGGTAGATTGGAAAAACAAAGGTGTATGCTTGAAATGCAATGGAAAGGGGGCTTTCCTTTGGCAGTGTTTACGGACTAGAATCTTTTAAAGAAATATCCAAGTGCCCAAGCTTTAAAAGAATGAGAAAGCCTTTTGCAATCACCCTGCTGTTCTTTGACATCTGTCAAGTATCAAGGACTGAAGGGCAAAAGCAAAAGAAGAAGATAAAAAAAAACATCCAGCCCAGCTGGCGTGGCTCAGTGGTTGAGCGTCGACCTATGAACCAGGAAGTCACGGGTTCGATTCCCGGTCAGGGCACATGTGGGTTGCGGGCTCGATCCCCAGTGTGGTGCATGTAGTAGGCAGCCAATCAATGATTCTCTCTCATCATTGATGTTATTATCTCTTCCTTCTTCTCTGAAATCAATAAAAATATATATTTTTGAAGGGAAGAAGGAAGGAAGGAAGGAAGGAAGGAAGGAAGGAAGGAAGGAAGGAAGGAAGGAAGGAAGGAAGGAAGGAAGGAAGGGGAAAGAAACATCCCAGTGATTCGTTTAGACTTTGCCTCTGCCCACATGGATGAGAATATGTAGAGAGGTCACTGTCTTTTCCCATGTGGTCAAGAATTGAGTGAATAAAGGAGAAAGGGATTTGAACATGTACTTAAGAAGGAAGATATGTTTTAGACTTGGGGACTTCTGTGTTATAGTTGTTATAAAGCAAGGAGCTAGCATTAAATTTCCTGCTCTTTGTGTCACAATATGAAGCCTGTCTTGGGCAAGCCAGTTCAGCTACCTGGGCCTTAGCTTTGCATCTATATAATGGAGAGACTGAGGGGATCATCCCTATCTTCAATCCCGGCTCTAAAAGATTTTCAACCAGTGAGTAGGAAAGACCCTTTCATATGTGTGCATGAGCACTTTCAGCCATTGTTGTTCCTTCTAAGTCAAAACCAACACTTGTCCTCAGCAGCCTAACAAAGGTAACATATGTGATTCATTTATGATTCTCCGGAGTGAAGTATACTAGGTGGGAAATTATATACTAGGATTACACGGGCAATTAACCAGCTTTGTCAACTGCAATAGTGACAGCTGTTAATCATATCTTTTAATTCTTCACCATGTTTCATCTGTTATTATTACTCATAATTTTCTGATCTCTTTACTTTCTCCCAATCTTTTTCTCCTTCAGAAAATTCTAACTGAACTCTCTCTGACCTTCTTTTATGCTGGATAATTTTCCCCCTGGAAACTCTCACCTCATTTCATTTCAGCTTCCTGGCTTTCTGATTCTAGCTCCCTCTGCTGATTATAACCAATTTGCTTTCAAGGGTCGAAGCAGACTTCAAATAAAAGCACTAACTCACACTCCTGTTCTGTAATCTCCAATGATGGTGGAAAAGAATATGTTACTTGTTGAACTTGGAGGCACCATTCAGACTATATGGGTCCAACCTTTTATAAATAAGAAAAGTGATTCTTTTAAAGCTCCACTGAAAGTAACTAGACTATGTGGTTTTAACATTCCTTCGGTAGCTGACACTGTAATTGGACAAACAATGGGTCCATGCTGCCTGTCACTGCATGAGCCAATGAAGCAGAGACAGGGTTGAATCCTATATGAGTGTTTATTCCAGTACTGCCGGCAGTATGGGAGAGTGGCCGGTCATCCACAAAAATCTGCTCTGCACTCCACCATAAGTTAGCTGCTTATATTGGGTAGAAGGACAAAGATTACATGGGGAAATAGGCAAAAGGTATGCCAAATGGGCAGGTTACAGGTAATGTAGGCTGGATATTTGCAAAGGCCTGTGGGTAATGCGAAGGCTGGGGGTCTTCAAAGGGCTGGCAACTCTGGTTTCTGCAACAAGGCTGTTAATCTCTCCGTGATAATAGGCAGTTCCAGGGTGGAGAGGATGGGCTGCATCTCCAGGTGAGCTCCCAGGTTCCATGTGCACCTCCCAGCCAGGTTAGAATGTGCCTTCTTTAATCAGAATGACACAATCACAGTTACCAGAGCGTGATTAATATATCTTACAATTATAGCTGGTCCCCAACATTCTATTTCTGCCCATAGCAGCATGATGTCTGGGGGAATCCACTAATTTCTTCCTCTGATTTTAAGTCTTCAGCTCTAAACAAACCACGTTATTACCATCACAACCCTCTGAAAGTTCTGGACCAGAGAAGTTGGTTCAGTAGTGGCTCTATTAGAGTTTCCAGTGGAAAACAACAAAATCCCCTCTGACTAATTTCAGCAGAAAAGAGATTCATGAAAGGATATTAGATGACTTGCAAATCATAGGGAGACTAGAGGCTCAGTTTCCAAGAAATGCTACAAACTATGCCTCAGAACTGGCCTAAGGACACTGCTGCTGTCTCCATGAATCAACTCCAGGACTTGACTTTACCTGCGGCACCTCCAGTCCAATGTTTCATCTCATCCCCCCTCTGCCGCGCCTGAAAGCCAGCTCCTCCATCGCCATGCAAACCAGGGCATGGCAGCCCTCACTGTCCTTTTCCTCTTGTTCTTCCAAACCAAAGCCTCACACTGGCAGGTCTTATTAGAAGCCCTGCATCCCACACTTATCACCTAACGGCGAAGACACTGAGACTCATAATGTGGGATCTTCCCCAAATATGCAAAGCACATGCAAAAATGAATGGGCAGCCAAAGCTCTCACAAATGCAGGCTTTGGTTGCTAAATAAAAAGAAGAATTCCAGGCTCCATTCTCTGGCCTTGCCCATTTTATTAAAGCACAATTACATTAATAAATGGCAGGCCCTGCAGTTGACAAAGAGCTATAAACATTATCTTTATCCACATGCATATCCAGAACAATACTGGGAGGCAATAAGTGTTCAGCCAGGCTTATTCAAACAATGAGTGCTTATACATGGCTAATGTTTAATCCAACAAATACATATCTAGCACCTGTTTTATTCAGAGCTTGTTTGAGGTGCTGAGGGCTGATAAGTAGTTGAATAAAATATGGGGGCCAGGAGGGGGATGCGGGCTGGAAGAAGTTAATGGGGGGGAAAGGAGGACCTATGTTATACTTTTAACAATAAGTAGTTTTTTTAAATATAGTCCAGCCATCAAGGAATTTATAGCTTTGGCAACAAGAGAAATATTTGGGTACTAAAATCAATACACCTTGATAAATACTACACAATAAAAATTCATGAAACATGTCAGAAAAACAAAAGGAACAAGCAATTAACTCTGCCTTGAATTAGAAAGCTGGAGAGATGGGGTAGGAATGTTTGACCCCAAGTGCAAAAGAGTTTTATAGAGAATCAAGGGTACCGCAGGCAGAGAAACTAGCGAGAGCTAAAGCTTGTAAGCATTGAGCGATTCCAGGCATTCTCCCAAACATTTTACATATAGTAGCTCATTTAGCCCACTTGACAAGTGTGTGATGTAGCTGCTATTAATATTCCCGTTAGACATAGGAGTTGAGTGTGGGTGCCCCAATTCCAGCATCCAGGCTCATGCAATGCTCCAAGCACCCATGCTTCTCTTTTACAATAGCAAAGGCACAGATACAGAGGCATGAAACAATACAACTTGTTCAACAAAAAGCAGGAGTTTTATGTGTCATCATTGTATATAATGGGTTGGGGGTAAAGAAAAGGCTGAAAGGTTTAATCATTATTAACCACCTTAAATTCAAATAGCATTCTTAGTCGCAAGAGTTCAGACCAATATGGCTTATCTTTGCCAGCACAACAGTGGTGAGAAGGAATGGTAACCTTTAAAAAAGAATTTTAGAGTCATGGAAACATGATCAAACTGCTGAACCTCAAAGGGAAGGCAGGGGAGGGTGGGTGGACACAGACATGGGGTGGTAAGGACCTGGTGGGGGAAGGACAGAGTAGGCTGGAAGGGGTTTATGGGGAGATGGAGGATCCATGTAATACTTTCAACAATAAAGTTTTTTTTAAAAAAAAGAATTGAAAATGTGTGGCTGGATAATGTATTATGAAGTAAAAAAAAAAAAAAATTGTTTTTCAAAACATGATAGGGCCCTAGCTGGTTTGCTAAGTGGTTACAGCATTGCCCCTTGGACCAAAGGGTTGCAGTTTTGATTCTAGGTCAAAGGTATGTACCTCGGTTGCAGGTTCAATACCGGGCTGGTCAGGCGTGTGCAAGAGGTTCAATTTCTCTCTCTCTCTCTCTCTCTCTCTCTCTCTCTCTCTCTCTCATCTCTTCTTCTCCCCTCTCCCTTCCACTCTCTCTAAAAATCAATGGAAAAAAATGTCCTCACTCTTTGGGTGAGGTAAGGATTAAAATAAATGTTTAAAAGACTATAGGAAAAGTGAAATCTGTGCTAAGGGAAGTGAGATTGCTCTGTGCTGCAATGCTTCACAGATTCAGTCTGGGGCCTGAGTGTGCCCAGTGGCAAGAGGCTTCCTCCTCGATCTGACAGTGACCAGGTGGCTTGTGTGGGCACCTTTGCTCTCCTTCGTCCCCTATGCCACATCCCCAGGACCGCAACCCCTTCAGAGGGAAGCACAGCAAATATTCCACTGAAGGCCAATTCAGAAACCTTGTCACTGGAGGCACA
Source organism: Murina feae (assembly GCA_004026665.1). NCBI lineage: Eukaryota > Metazoa > Chordata > Mammalia > Chiroptera > Vespertilionidae > Murina > Murina feae. The sequence continues at coordinate 23,974 of PVJC01002927.1, forward strand.
GAAAGTTAAACCGAGCTACCTTTTTGAAAATCTCCTAAACAGAGTATTCCCCACTAGAAAAGAAGGATCCCCTGGCTAGCTTATGTGTCTCGTCCATCCCTGACACCTGCGATCCTGTGATATGATCCCAATTTGCCTCCATGGAGGGCTGTCTGCTGAGCTAATTGTATGCACTTCTTTGTGCTCACCTCTAATGTTTATTTCATTACAATATTTACAAAAGGACCGGAGAAATAAGTCACTATACAAATGGCAGTGTGAATACACGAGCCAGAGGAATATTAAAATTCATTAACCTTATTTACATTTAAACTATTATGATGTATATTTGAGCGCCATGCATCTGCCAGAATGGATGGGAAGCCACATCAGCAGTCCATTGAATAATCTACTCACTGTCTCTATTTCCTTGTCAGGTAAAGTAAAAACTTCCTCATCTTGGATACATTCAAAATCACTACCACGCCGATTCGTTTATTAGCAGCTCTTAATGCTAGAGAAGTCTGTGCATACTTCAAGTTGTCCTTCGGCATTTAGAGGATCTGTTCCCTTAAACAAATTTTCCCATCTTTGTTAATTTTGCCGTGTTTCACTTGGAAATGAAGTAGACCAAGCTTATCATTTTAAAGAGTGACAAATAAAAGCTATATCCCTCACCCCCCCACCCCAAAAAAATTAGTTCTAAAAGAAAAGGATCAATATAAAAGAAAAAACAGTCAGATTGGTGGCTTGGTATTAATTAGGTAAAGCAACCAGCTAATTGGAATTTTCTTTTCTTTTTTCTTTTTTTTTTTTTTTAGTCATTTATTTGCCACTGTCTTAATCCAGTTAGCATACAGAATCAAGTGGCAAGTCAAAACAGTGAGTCAAGCCACCAGGATGACGTTGGATGTTTTCCATGGCAGTGAGAACTAGGTCTGCCTTAGACAGCCCACTTGGATTATGTAGCAGGAAAAACAACAGGAAACGATGTTGTATAATCTATAACTTCTTTCTAATAATGTATAGGCATACCTCAGAGATATTGCAAATTTGGTTCCAGACCACCACAATAAAGCTAATATTGTAATAAAGCAAGTCACACACTTTTTTTGGTTTCCCAATACATATAAAAGTTATGTTTACTCTACGTAGTACTCTATTAAGTGTGCGATAGCATTATGTCTAAAAAATGTACATACCTTAATTTTAAAATACTTTATTGTTAAAAATGCCAACCATCATCTGAGCCTTCAACAAGTCATAACCTTCTCGCTGTGAAAGTTCATCTCTTTAACTTGTAGATAACACAATATCTACAAAATACAAGAAAGCAAAGGGTAATAAAACGAGGTATGCCTGTAAATCCAATTAAAGGGCAATTTTTTTTTCTCCTAATGCCTTGATGGATTTGTACCAGTAAATGCAAGTTGGTAAGTGGGAGCTAATAACAGATCACTACAATAGATATTTTGAATATCTGCAAGAGCTAAGGAGAGGAGGGGAAGCTGAGCACTGTTTGGTGCAAGGATCAAAACACCCCCAAAGGACTTTATCAAAATAAAAAGCC
>PVJC01002927.1:25622-68246 GCA_004026665.1 Murina feae
GGGCAAAGGACCTAAATAGACACTTTTCAAAAGAGGATATTCAGAAAGCCAAGAGACATATGAAAACATGCTCAAAGTCACTAATCATCCGAGAGATGCAAATCAAAACAACAATGAGGTACCATCTCACACCTGTCAGAATGGCTATCATCAACAAATCAACAAACGACAAGTGCTGGAGAGGATGCGGAGAAAAAGGGACACTTCGTGCACTGCTGGTGGGAATGCAGACTGGTGCAGCCACTATGGAGGACAGTATGGAGTTTCCTCAAAAAATTAAACATGGATCTCCCTTTTTACCCTGTGATCCCACTTCTGGGAATATATCCTAAGAAACCAGAAACACCAATCAGAAAGGACATATGCATCCCTATGTTCATGGCAGCACAATTTACCATAGCTAAAATTTGGAAACAGCCTAAGTGCCCATCAGCAGATGAATGGATTAGAAAACTGTGGTACATCTACACAATGGAATACTACTGCTGTAAAAAGGAAGGAGTTCTTAGCATTTGCAGGAGTATGGATGGAGCTGGAGAACATAATCCTAAGTGAAATAAGCCAGTCAATGAAAGAAAAATACCACATGTCCTCACTCATCTATGGATAATAATAACCATTATAAACTGGTAACAAAAATGGATACAGAGGCAGAGCAGCATCAAACAGACTGTCTAATTACAGCAACAAGGACAGGAACATTGGGGGGGGGGTGGTAACAGATCAGCCAAGGGACTTTTGGTGCATGCATTTAAGCATAAATAATGGACACAAAACACTGGGGGGTAGGTGAGGCGGGCGGAAGGGCAGGGGAAAAAAGAGATATATGTACCAATCTTTGTAAAACTTTATGTAATAAAAAAAAAAAAAAACACCCCCAAAGAACAGAACAGCTAAAAAGAGAGGACAGGAATTTCCGGTAGCCCATTGTTAACTTGTTTCCTGTGGGGTGTGCAATATAAACTATATAAACAGCTCCCTACCACTATTCTACTTATCTTCAGTAAAGTCTGCATGTGCACAAATGTTTCTCTGTGAGTGAATTCAAAGAAATGTTTAGATTTCCGTTCACATCAATGTGGTGCGATGCCAGGATCAGGAGGCACCACCCTATGATAAAATCAAAACAAATCCCCGAAGAGCAGAAGTGGTGCCCTCCAGCACAAGACCTCTGATGTGGAGATGGACAGCAGGACACTCTGGTTTATATGGACAACCCCAGACTTTGGAAAGAGAGGCAGCATTTAAAGAACTACACCATAGCTGCCAGTTACAAAGGCACAAGGGTAGCAGGCAGTCAGCAGTGGAGTAGCCCCCTGGCCAGTGTGGCTCAGTTTGTTGGAGAATTGTTCCAAAAATGTGGCCAGTTCGATTCCAGGTCAGGGCACATACTTGAGGCAACCAGTCGATGTTTCTCTTTCTCTCCCTTTCTTTCTCTAAAATCAATAAAAAGCATATTCTCAGGGGGAAAAAATAAAATATTGTTTTTAAAAGTGGAGTAGTCTTCTCTAGGTGAAGGCCTGAAGATTAACATGGATCAAACTAAGAGTAGGAAGCAACTGCAATATCAACCGTAGGTGGAGTAATTTACAAGTCTTATAACTATAGAAAAAAGCTTATCAATCTCTTTAACTAAATCCACACATAGCACCATTATCCCAACACTATGAATATAGTTGAAAGGTAGGAGCTGAAGAGAAATAAACACAATAAGTGAAAAATATTTTCAAGATTCAAAGGAGCTAATCAGTGTGTGTGTGTGTGTGTGTGTGTGTGTCTCAGAAGAGTTGGAGCTGAGGTCTAAGGACATCTACGTTGAGGCAGTAGGTGAAATTCCCCACCTTGCACCTAGCCAATTCATTTGATATGCAGGGAGCCCGCAGCCTCCTATAAAGAATATGGTGCACACTTGGAGGTCCCAACTCCAAGATTTGTGCACCCACTTCAGAGAGAGGACCCACTTGGGCCAAGTTATGTAGGCCTCTAGGAGCCCATAAGGAAAAAGCTCTTGAGGGGGAAAATCATGGTAGGTGGTGAGAGGGAACACCAGCCACCAAAGAGAGACTCTACCAAAGAATCCAAACATCTGGGAAAGTAATGGTTTCCGGGGCTATATGAGCCTTTATGAGAATCATTTCACATTCACTAGAAATTCTTTATGGGAAGAGGGGGATCTTTTGTTGTTGTTGTTGTTTGTTTGTTTGTTGTTAGAGAACCTTTTGTAAAGGAAAAAATTATGGCATCAAGATTTTCACACTTTATTTTTAGCTTAGGAACACTGTCATCAAAAATCATATCAGAAACCGAATTACAGAGCAAAAAATGACAGAGCTGCTCCAAAGCGAAAAGTGGTCATCCTGGTCCCCAAACTGGGGCTCACCTTACTCCTGATCAGTCCCTGAGAGGCCCCATAGATATGAATTTGCAAGTCACTGGATAGCTTCATTAGCACTGTGCATCTGAATTCTTCACTGGATAGCTTCATTAGCACTGTGCATCTGAATTCTTCACTGATCATCATGATAAAAAGAGAACTGGAGCATTTTCTTTGAGCACTGGCAAATAAGAAGTTAGATTATCCTTTGGTTTTTCAAGTTATGAGAGCTGCTGAAGGAAGAACTATCAACAGATTTCAACACAGCTCGGAGAGCAGTAGCAGGGTTGATCTCTGATACAACTGCCTTAGTCAGCAAACCAATTAATGTAGTTTCAGTCTGTGCACAAGTCCACAGAGTAGTAAATCACTGCCCTGGGCTTTTATCTCTGTGTGTTTATTTTCTTAAGATCAAAAGAAGATAGACTCTGGAGTACCTTTACATTGAGCATCGAAGTCAACCTGCCTAAAACTATCCTATAGCATAAATGCTTTTACAGCTGGATAGTTTATTAGATTAAAAACCTTATATCACCAATCAACATAAGGTCTCTATAAAGTAGGAGGCTTAGCAATGAAGGAAGACAGCTGGAACAGGAATATATGCATCTGGTCCAGCAGATGGGTATACCTGAACTGGCAATGCCCATTTCGAATAATCTCAATACCTTGCCCATCTCTGCTTCACTTCACCCTGCGTTTGTATTTTTTTAATTAAATTTTCATCCTACTTCTACTCACTATCCCCATTTAATGTTTTCTCTCCTCCCTACTCCAAACCCCAGTTTACATGATCAGGTTTCCTATCATAGAATCAGAATGGTGTGCCCATTCTGGGTGTGTGCAATAGTACAAATATCTCCAGATCCCAGGACAAGCTGGAGCGATTACCCTTGCTCACTTTTTTGAGCCATGATTTCTCTGCTAAACACTATCCAGAGTTGTGCTTTCTCAGGAGTGATAGTTACAATGCGTAATGGAAATAACATGGACACCCAGGTCCCTACTGGTACCCACCAACTGAATGACAGTCTGTCGTTTATGACTGCAGCAGCCTTTGACATAAATACTTTGAATTCTCAATAAAATAATAGGTTTACAGACTCCAAGAAATAGAGTAAAATGAAAGTTTATTAAGATATTTGTGACTATGCCACAGTAAGAGATCCAAGTGACCTTGTGCTCTTTTAAGTGCATTGTTATAGCAGATTATGTTATAAAAATAATTTAAAAATATAAAATATAATTTATAATTACTATTCTCTATTTTTAACTGAGTCATATTATTCCCACATACCTCACCATACCTAAAATACCCATAAACCTACATCAGAGAAAATCCTATCTAATAAAGCATGATATGCAAATTAGTCATCACTCTGTGACAAAGATGGCTGCACCCATAGCCACAAGATAGTGGCACCCAGTCCACCTCAACCCCGGAACTGAAGTAGCCAGGCCTGTTAGCAAGGCAAGTGGTTGGGGAGGCAGGGGGACCCGAGGGGCAGAGGGACCTGGAAAGGGGCATAGGCAGCGATCACAAGGGTTTGGGGGTCTTCTGCCCAGGCCTGTAGCCTTGGGCAGAGACTACAGGCCTGGGAAAGGGCAGAGCCAGTGATCACAGGATGTAGAGGTCTTCTGCCCAGGCCTCCAGTCTTGGGCAGAGACTGCAGGCCTGGGTAGAGGTAGAGCCAGTGATCACAGGGGTTTGGGAGTCTTCTGCCCAGGTCTGCAGCCTTGGGCAGAGACTACAGGTCTGGGCAGGGGCAGATATGGCAATCGCAGGGACTTGAGAAGGGGTGGAGCCTGTGATCGCATGGGTTTGGGGTTCTTCTGCCCAGGCCTGTAGCCTCGGGCAGAGACTACAGGCCTAGGCAGAGACTGCTGGCCTGGGATGGGGTGGAACTGGTGATCAGCAGAGGTTTGGGGGTCTTCTGCCCTGGACTGGAACCTCTGGGAGAGCAGGAAGTGGGCCTAAGCCATCAGTAGAATATCCCTGAGGGCTCCCAATATGTGAGAGGGGGCAGGCTGGGCTGAGGAACCCTCCCCCCCAGTGCACAAATTTCATGCACCGGGTCCCTACTTTATATAATAAAGAGCCAGGGTCCTAACAACTGATTAGGACCTAAGACTCCAGGCAGAAAGTTAGTGCTGGGTTGCCCTGGTGACCCAGCACTGACTGGGGCTGCTGTCGGGCCAGACCCAGCACTAACTGCCTAGGGGGCTACAGATTAAGCCTGGAGAGAGGCCTGCAGAGAGAGAGGCAGGATCTTATCCATAGCCTCTGTGGCAGCCATTGATCAGAACTTGTCTCTCTTTCTCTCTGGCCTGGCCAACAGCCGAGCCTCCATTTCTCTACAAGCCTCCACCAAGGCTGCTGATCAGTCCCGCTTTTCTGATCAGGCCCTATTGATAGGCCCAGAGACGCTGACTGGCATAAAAGCTGACCAATCAGAACCAAATCTGAGTGAATGTAAAAAGCCAATGGCTGCCTAGGAGGCAGAGCTTAAGGACACTGACTAGCATAGAAACTGACCAAGCAATCAGAACCAAATTGGCCAGAGGAGAGCAGTTAGGGGCCATCAGGCAGGCAGAGGCAGTTAGGGGCAATCAGGCCAGCAGTGGAGATCAGGCCAGCAGGAAAGGGCCGTTGGGGACAAGATCAGGCCATCAGAGGAGGGCTGTTAGGGGTGAGATCAGGCTGGAAAGGGAGGGCAGTTAGGGGTGATCGGGCAGGCAGGCAGAGGCAGTTAGGGGGTGATCAGGCAGGCAGGCAGAGAGGTTAGGAGTGATCAGGCAGGCATACAGAGGCAGTTAAGGCCAATCAGGCAGGCAGGCAGGTGAGTGGTTAGGAGCCAGCAGTTCCAGATTGTGAGAGGGGTGTCTGACCACCAGTTTAGGCCCAATCCCACAGGGGTCCCCAATTGGAGTGGGTGCAGGCTGGGCTGAAGGTACCCCCCCCCCCACTCCATGCACAAATTTTGAGCACTGAGCCTCTAGTTAATATAATAAAATCAGAAATTAATTTTATTTCTAAGAGTCAAACATCTTAATCAAGATATTGACCAATTCTTTTTATTTTATTTTATTTTATTGTTTAAGGTATTATAAATAGTAGTACACATGTCTTCTTTTTTTTTCCCCACAGACCTCCCCCTAGCCTCCCCTTTCCCTGACACTTGCCCTCATCTCCCACAACCAGTCTTGCATCCACTGGTTATGCTTATATGCATGCATAAAAGTCCTTCAGTGTATCTCTTACCCTCCCCAATTCTCCCCTATGTTCCTGCTGTAGTTTGACAGCCTGTCCAATGCTTCTTTGCCTCTATCTATTTTTGTTCAACAATTTGTAATGTTCTTTATTATCTATAAATGAGTGAGATCATGTGGTATTTTTCTTTCACTGACTGGCTTATTTCATTTAGCATAATGCTCTCCAGATCCATCCATGCTGTTGCAAATGGTAAAGATTCCTTCTTTTTTACAGCAGTATAGTATTCCAGTGTGTAGATGTACCACAATTTTCTAATCCATTCATCTGCTGATGGGCACTTAGGCTGTTTCCAAATCTTAGCTATGGTAAATTGTGCTGCTATGAACATAGGGGTGCATATATCCTTTCTGATTGGTGTTTCTGTTTTCTTGGGAGAGTCCTAGAAGTGAGATTACTGGGTCAAATGGAAGTTCCATTTTTAATTTTTTGAGGAAACACCATACTGTTTTTCACAGTGGCTGCACCAGTCTGCATTCCCATCAGCAGTGCAGAAGAGTTCCTTTTTCTCTGCAGCGCCAGCACTTGTCCTTTGTTGATTTGTTGATGATAGCCATTCTGACAGGTGTGAGATGGTACCACATTGTCATTTTGATTTGCATTTCTTGGATGACTAGTGCCTTTGAGCATGTTTTCATATGTCTCTTGGCTTTCTAAATGTCCTCTTTTGAAAAGTGTCTATTTAGGTCCTTTGCCCATTTTTTTACTCGATTATCTTCCTTTTGTTAAGTTGTATGAGTTCCATGTAAATGTTGGAGATTAAACCCTTATCAGAGATAACATTTGCAAATATGTTCTCCTGCAGTAGGCTTTCTTGTTTTTTGACCAACTCTTTTTTTTTAATATATTTTATTGATTTTTTACACAGAGGAAGGGAGAAGTATAGAGAGTTAGAAACACAATAAGAGAGAAACATCCATCAACTGCCTCCTGCACACCCCCTACTGGGAATGTGCCTGCAACCAAGGTACATGCCCTTGACGGGAATCAAACCTGGGACCCTTCAGTCCACAGGCCGATGCTCTATCCACTGAGCCAAACCAGTTAGGACTGACCAACTCTTATTATTCAACTGTTTCTCACTCAGGTGCTTGTTCTTCTCTAATAAAGCCACATTAGCATCGAATTGCTCTTTGGCATGTACCCCCTTCCACCTTCCGGGACAAAGAACTATAATGCAGTCATGAAGGAGAGATTTAAGATCTCCCTTCCAGAGTAGATCAAATCAGACTTAATTTAAAGGTAGGTACATTTCATTTTAAGGACTTTTTATAAGAGAAGAAAAAGGTCATTAATTTTGACAGCTTTTAGTAAAAGTAAAGTACAAATAAAGCTCTCCATATATTGTTTACCTTCTTTCTGTGGGTTGAATTTCATTGCAGGTAGCCTTTTGCAAGGTGTTTAAGCCAGAAATCATCTTAGCTAGCCAGACAGCCCTATTTGCTTTGATTTTCCTTTGCCCACTTACAGTCAATACCAATTAGCTAATTCTGGATTGTTCGCATTCTGGATTGTTGCTGAATAATGCTATTTTTTAGCTTGGAGAAGTACTTTTGAATTTTAAAAAAATAAACTTTAGTATGACTTCGATGTTTTTATTATCATAAAGATAAATGAAAAGAGGTCTGTTGCTTCAGCCAGACCTCTCCTCAGTAAAACAGATAAACTCAAGTTTAGAAATATATTAGTGGTTCACCTAGGGCTCATGGGAGAAAGGGATTGCATCTTACAAGACAATGACTTAGAAAGCAGAATGCCAACTTCCTAATTTACCATCATGGGAATCTTGTCTCTGGAGATGGTCACCAGGAGATCCAGTCACAAACCAGAAAGATGTTAATGACCCAAAAATTATTAGTGAAAACAGTTCTAGTTAACCCAATGTATGGAAATTAATCTAAAATATTAAAATTAATCTAAGCAGCGATTCTCAATCCTTAGCTTGCATTAGAATGACCTTGGGGGCTTGTTAAACACAGATTATGGGCCCCATCCTTGTATTCCAAATAGGTGACACTGTAATAGGATCCAAGAATTTGCATTTTTATGACTTGTCGGGTGATGCACGACTGGTCCCAGACCCACAGTCCCAGGAACTAGATGAATCACCCTTGTACACTAATGGATATATTTGTCTGTGTAATTAGTACTGGTGCTCAGAATGAAAGTCCATCTTACCCTGAACAGTGATGAATCCACAAACTTTTACTCTGCAGATTAAGAATTCTCTATCAGTCATGGGACAGCTCTACTTTACATTATAAGTCTCAAAAAACATAATGTGTACTACTTGGGCTTCCTGTTGAGATTATTTGAAAATACACCATTCTCTCATTTTAAAAGAATGTTTACAATAGATCTCTTAAATGTGCTCCTTCTGCACGTTGTTAATTTTGTTCACTGAACAATGATCACTGTTAGTTTCTACATCAGTCAACATTTTACTGATTTCAAGGCCTGGCGATGCTACTTGGATCAATAAGAATTGCATTCATCTAAAAGTAACAAAACAAGGATTTACAGGAGCCTTGATCACAGGTTTCTTTTTTCACATGATGAGGAACCTGAACTGAGACAGTCCAGAGCTGCTGCGTCTTTTCAAGTATGCTGCCGATGACCCAGCTGTATGCTCTGCCATCGGCTGCATGTTGGATTTAGTCCTCCTGCTTATTGTTTCATTGTAAAAAAGATGGATGCTGCGTCCTCAGCCTCATGTCATTATTACAGGCAGAAAGAATAATAAAGCAGGGAAGAAGAGAGAGTAACTATATTAGAAACTGAAAAGTTTGCCATAAAACCCAATTTAAATTTCATTGGCTGGTACTATAAAAAATGACCACCTCTAGCTGTGCAGAAAGGTGGTATTTTTTGCTGAATACATGACTGTCGCTCTCTCCATAAAATTGGCATTCCATTAGGAAAGATAATGTATGCTCCCGATGTATGCTTCACCGCTGTATCTGAATATGACATCCTCATTCAAGACTCCAGCACTCACTACAATAAAGTCCTGACTTTTCAACCTAGGCACAAGATCATCAAACCAGGTCATAAAGAAACGAAGAAAGCACCTTTTCTTTTCTTTTCTTTTCTTTTTTTTTTTTTTCAGGAACTATAAATTCCACCAAATCATTAGCATAAAATATCAATGTCAACAGTGATGCTCAAAATATCAATGTCAACAGTGATATGTGAACACATTTATGAACAAGAGCATTCTCATCAAATATTCATTTGGCAGACCAAGGGTCCACCCTCCATGGATGAGCATGACTCCAGGAGGAGTATTACAGTCACCCCCAGATTGCATGTCAAGGCATTGCACTGGCTAATACAGGGTTGCCAAACTGAATGAAACATCATCTCTGACCTCAAGGAATTTAGAGATGAATTTGAGAATGATTACAGTAGGAAGGAAGGGGAAATGACGACCAGATCTTGTTCCTTAACATCTATTCTTCTCCCACTACATGGACAGTTGATCTCTCTATAAAGGAATTAAACAGTAATTTAACTCTATATATAATGGAATATTACTCAGACATTAAAAAAATAATAAAATATTGCCATTTGGAGCAACATGGACCTAGAGGGTATTATGCTAAGTGAAATAAGTCAGACAGAGAAAGACAAACACTGTATGTTTCACTTATTTATGGAATGTAAGAAACAAAATGCACAAACAAACAAAAATGAACAAATTCAGAGATACAGAAAACAGACTGATGGTTGCCAAATTGGAGGGGGATTGGGGGATGAGTGAAAAAGATGAAGGGGTTAAGATGCAAAAATTGGTAGTTATACAATAGTCACAGGGATGTAAAGATAGCTAGCATAGGGGATATAGTCAATTATATTGTAATAACTATGATGGTGCCAGATGGCTACTAGACGTAGTGGGGTGGTCACTTCACAACATATATAAATGTCTAATCACAATGTTGTAAACCTGAATTTAATATAATATCGTATGGCAACTCTAACAAACAAAAAATAAAATGTAAAAGAATTGTTAAAATATATATTTTTTAAATGATGCAACTAGGTCATGATGAAACAGAATCCCTGGCCCACGTCAGCAAGGATTCATTACCCAATTTCTGTGTCTCCTCTATTCCCAAGAAAAACTATCCCCAAACCAGTCTGTCACAGTGGTTAACAGTGCAAGCCCCGGGGTTAATGGCCAGTGCTTACACTTGCTTGCATGACCCTAGGGCAAGCCCTTAACCTCTCTGCACCTTAGTCTCTTCATTGGAATCTGAGAGGGATGATAACAGAACAGAATTGATCTCATAGAGTCTGCCGTAAGTTTCAAACATATAAACACACCTAGAGAAATGTGCTTGACAGAGAGGCACCAGGGGAGTATTAGCTGTCTCCGTGAACATCACCATGTTCGAGAAGCTAGGAGTTTCATCACACACGGCACTCCATACTCTTCTTTACTCAGTGCCTTTCTCATAAAAGCCCACAAAATTGTTGCTCAAGAATTTTTACCATAGGCCAGTCGAAGTGGCTCAGTTGGCTGAGCATCTTCCTGTGCACCGAAAGGTTGCAGGTTCAATTCCCAGTTAAGGCATCTACTGGGTTGTGGGTTCAATGCCCAGTTGGGGCACCTGTGGAAGGCAACCAATCGATATTTCTCTCTGTGTGTCTCTCTGTGTGTCTCTCTCTTCCTCTCTCTCTCTCTCTTCCTCTCTCTCTCTCTCTCTGTGTGTGTGTGTGTCTTTCTCCATGTCCTTGGGTGAGGACTTAAAAAAAAAAAAAAATTTCACCATAGAAGGATCTGTTTCACATCTAAGGCCTATGTCTAGACTCAGTCTCCACAACATCAAAAATTTTGTTTTCCAGGGTCGAATGCCAGGGGATGAGCTTATTTTTACAATAAGAGAGTTGGCAGGATCCAGGGAAAACAGCTTCTCCTCTTAGGGGAGAGTCACAAACACAAAGCAATTGAAGTAGAAACTTGACTTCATTAGAATGTTTTTGGCCATCTGACTTCATGTCTCCATGTTCTTATTAAACAAGGCAAAATAAGCTGCAGAGGAGCCAGACTGACAGAAGTTGAAACATAAAAACTATTATTTTAACCTTTAACTGGCAATTGAAAGACTCCCAACCAGGCTGCCCTGAGTAGATCCTGGCATTCACACCCAGAGATTGGGATTTGGCAGCAGTCAATTCCAGGGGTGGAGCTGAGCTCTGTGGGCCTTGTGGGCCTTGGCTAGACAGTTCCAAGCAGGTCCAGCGCTCATCAGCTCGCTCACAGACATCCCCAGCTCCCTTTGGAGAAACAATTTTCACAGTCCAAGGCAGCCCAAGATGAAAACAGAAACTATTTGCTGTTACTCTAACACGTAAACGAGTCCCTTCCAGCTGGTGGGCCGCACAATAGGTTGGCTCCTTCCTGTCGCCTTCCCAAGGCCAGAGCCATGCATTCCTCTTCTCTCTCTTTGTCTAACTCCCACAGTTCTAGCCCTGCATCTTGAACATGGTGGGTGTTCAATAAATATTTGCTATACATGTAAATGGCCGATAATCCAAAGGCCACCTTGGGTGCAGTAACTGCTGGCCCGTTATCTCTGAATGACATCTTTTCTACTGCAGTTGGTTCCAAAACAGGATTAGGAACAGCCTGGGTAAGCACACCAGAGGGCCACGGCCAAGAGAGTCTTGGCCCTGAATTCACCATTTGGTGTCACTGGGACTTTGCCTTGGAAGCTGACAGAAAAGCTATATATACCCAAACGGAGCCAAGCCATTGCCCTCAAGGTTGCAGGAGCAGGAAGTGCAAGGTTGGCTCAGCTGTTTGGATCCCTTCAAACCATCCCCTCTTCGATTTGTCAGGTTAATCACAGCTGTGTAAATTCTACTAAAATTGGGAAATGGAAGCACTGAGGCACTGCTCCGTAACCCCATCAGGTATACATCCTATTTCTCTGTTCTCACCAGCAAACAGCCAGAAGTGCTCACTCCTCACCTTCCAAAGTCTTCACTAAGGCCTGGACAGTCCTCTCATCTCTTCTCCTTACATCAGGAACAATTGCAAAACCGTCATTCCCAGAAATCACCTTGACGGAATTCCCTCAAGCTTTGGAGGAGTAGTGGCTTGCCTCCTCCCCACATGAGGACCGTGGTGTTCTGTCTTCTGCTTACTGGACACTGCCTCTTCACCCAGGCACATGCCTTTCAGCATTCCCACACTTCACAGCGGCCTCGGCAGAGCTATTGGCACCTTTTGACATTCATTTCAGCTGCTCAGAATCTAAACCCTTTCTATGTTTGTTGCATTTCTACCTGAAGAGTCTTCTATCGATGCTAAAAAAAATGCAAGGTACTTGCTTTCTTAGCATTATTTATAACGAGGCTCAAGTTTGTAACTAACAAAAAGGAGACCCATCCATACAGTCTGGGCTCAGGAGCTGGGGACTCAAGCAAAACAGAATGGAGTGTTCTTTCTCCCTCTCCCTCTCCCTCTCCCTCCCATCCCCAGACCCCACACACTCAGTGGTGTTCAGTGCCATCAGGGAGCAGTGGCTACTAGGTGGAGTCCTTGTCAACAATGGTGTCAGCACTAGTAGTGGCAAAAGCAATTTCCTAAAGTAGAAGTGGTACAATTGTTTACATCTATGTCTTGGCGGCAACTGAATACCAGTTATGATGCTTGGTTTGGGATGTTGATTCTGGCAGCTTTGCCTCTGGGTTGGCATTGCAGCCCTCCCAAGGATTCTGCCCCCCACATTCAAGTTGATGTATACTGTTTGCAACTGAGAACTCTAATGCAATAAATTTTCTATAAAACTGATGCTTTTCTCCAAAATCTCATCTCATAATTGTCATTGTTTTGGACCCCATAGGCTAAGTCTAAATCTTTAGTCAGGGTGCAACTTTCAGACACATAACTAGGTGCATTGAGGAGGTTCAAGTGAAGCACACGCTTACCTAGCCAGGGAGCAGCAGAGCTGAGACCTGGATCCAGGTTTTCCAAATCTAGTACTTTTTATAATACTCTGTTTCTCACAGAACAAGTAAACAAATCTCTCTTGAGCTATGAAGCCAGTTTAAGAAAGTGCTCTATTTTACATTTTCTTGAAATAACTTTAACATTATATTAAAAGTATGAACTATACATCCTAATCCAATGAAATCCTTAATATATTGTTTCTCATTGTCATACAATGTACATCATTACTAATAATGCACAGTTTTGCAGGCCAGTCAAAGCAAAGCTTGTGCTAAATCTACAAAACCTTTTTCCTATACACAGCTAACTGGCTCTTCTGTAATGTGCAATTTCTTCTCCCACTCATGGAATTGTATTCATATAGATAGTTAAATAGATAGATAGATGATAGATAGATAGATAGATAGATAGATAGATAGATAGTATTACAGATATCTCCCATCCCCTCCCCTTTATCCCCCTCCTCTAAGCTCCAACCAACCCTCCTGGAACTGTATTCTTATCAAGAGTCAGTTATGTTTGTTCTGAAACTTATTTATGACCATTGCAGCTGTTATTGCAATTTCATAATTTAATGAAATGTTGGGGGAAAACAATGAAGTTCTACTACAAAAAGAATTTATTGTTTTGAAAGGATTCAATAGAGACAAATTGGTGAGGAATTGGGAAGTTTATAACCATAAAACGTCAAAAAAATTATATAAGTATAGAAATATTCTGTTCTTAGAATACATTCTAACTACATTTAAGTTCTCAATCGAATTTAAAGATTTTGACACTCAGTTACAGAAGATGCATTATGGACATGGTTTATATGAGAAAGAAAAACAAGTATTCCATACAACAGAACAGTTCTTAAAGAATGATGTGGGTTCATATCAAAATATTGAAGAATGAACATAAATATATGCTTAAAAGTATATTTAAATAAATTGTATCCTTTTTTATGACTCTATACTTGTAGCTGATTTGTTGATTAACTGACCACTTATCTCATGAGCCTAGTCATATCAGATAGTAGACAACTATTATAATTATATTCATGGTCATTCTCCTGGCAGAGAAAGCCACTTGCTCTGGATGATGTGGTTATAAGACAGGGTTAATTATCTGTGGCCTTTGTCAGGGTGCTGTTGATCTAGTTTCTAGATCATTTTTGCTGTATCAGACAGCTTCAGTGAGGCCAATTTGTCCTTCTAATCACAACTCAGAGAATTCAGAATCCAGTGCTTGCAGAAGAATTTCCAGAGCCTTAGCTCTCTTAAAGAAACCATTAGTTTATGGTTAGCCCCAGGCAGAAAGATAGTCCTGAGACAACACTAGGTGATGTGAAATTTATATCAAACCTATCATTATTGACTGGATGTTTGTGACACAGCCCTCCTCCCCCAAATTCATATGTTTAAGTCATAATCCCCAACATGATGGTATTTGCAGATAGGGTCTTTGGGAGGTAATTAAGTTTAGATGAGGCCATGAGGGTGGATCTCCCAAGATGCTATTAATTCCCTATAAGAAGATGAAGAGCTATGAGATCTCTCTCTCCCTCTTTCCATTAGCATGCCAAGAAAAGGCCATGTGAGCACACAGCAAGAAGGAAGCTGTCCACAAAACAAGAAGTGAGACCTCACCAGACACTGAATGTGCGGGTACCTTGATCTTGGTCTTCCAGTCTCCAGAACTCTGAGAAATAAATGTCTGTTATTTAAGCCATCCAGTCTATGATCTTTTGTTATAGCAACCCAAATGGGCTAAGATACCTATCATATGCCTAAAACAATTTTAGGCTTTGGAGATACAAAGGTGAACAAAACAAAGCTCTGCTCTCGTGGAGTTAGATTCCAGTGGAATTATTTATCCTGTGAGCTTCTGGATGATACAAATTGTGTGTAAATCATCTTTGTATTTTTAGCACTTAGCACTGTGTCTGGCACAATGTGAATGTTTAATTAGTTGAATTAAATATAAGTGAATTCAATCAAATCTAATTTTCTGAAAGTAAGAAATCATCAAAGTTGGTAGTTATTTTTCTATCATATGAGAGGTTCAGACTGTTCTCTATTTCTTAAAACTTGTTTTGAATGACACAACAACCTTGTTTGAATTATGCCTCAACTGCACATAGACAACCCTATTTCTCAAGGAGAATTTTTTGCCAGAAGCAGACTTTACATCAGAAAATTGAATTCCAAAAGATTATATCAGGGTTTCTAAAACAATTTTTAAATATGGCATGTTTACATATAGGAAACTTGGGTCTGAGAGAAAGTTCCAAAGTAAGCAATGGAAACAGTCAAAGATCAAGATATACAACAAGAGAATTTCATCCAATCATAACATAAAAGGAATAAGTATTAAATCTCCACCAACTGTATATAAACATTCTAAATGTATATGCACATATAGACATTAATCAGTTTGTCTTCTTCCTGCAACACCCCTTACTGGAACTTAATATTTAAATGGCTATTTTTATATTTTCAGTTCATAGATATTTTTAACACAGAAATTTTAATTTGGCAAATATTTGCATGCCTACTTTGTGCCAGGCACTGTGCCAGGGACACCAGATTGTTTAGGATAGAGCATTAGCCCATTTTCATACAGATTTCTCCCCTAAAACAGATAGATGTTCTCTTTTAAATCTGCTTCCACAGACTAGACTTTCCCCAGCTTGTGAGAAGACAGCTGTCATGTAATTCTCAGTTCTCACTTACTCATCATGCCTAAAAGAAAATTATATTCTTAAAACAGTAGAAGAAAAGTACTGTGCCTCCATGAAATGTGACAGTTTGTTCTGAGATGTTGTTTTCTAGAGCTGGCAACCATGCAATTTGCCTGTGAAACTAAAGAAATGGTGTCTGGTGAGGCCAACATGGAAAGGAAGGTTCTGGTTACTCTTCCTGCTATCCTATCTGGGCTCCTAGGCTACTCACCAAGAAGCACTCATCTATGCTTTAGTAAGTAAAGGAAACTGCAGTTTTAACAATATTATTCATGCTATCATTCTTAAAAGTGGGCCTTAAAAATCAAAAGTGGACCTTAGGGAGTGGTGCAGAAACATTCAGGGGGTAATACAAACATCTAACTGACAAACTTTAGTCTATAGTAGATCCTCCGGATCTTCCAAAGATGTAACTAAATGTCTTTAGAAATGTCTTCTTCAGATAATTAGGTAGCCATGGAAGCATCAAAGCCTAATGCTCTGGGAGAAGACTGAGGTGATGTGGGGAGTTAATTGTAACTTTCTTTAATTGATGTGGTAATCAGCAAGAGGATAAATGGAGAAAAGTACAATATATTCATGGGGGAGAGGGGACAGAATAGTGAATCTTAATAAACTCTAAGACATGGGTATCTGTTTACCTGAGTCTTTAGATGTCTTGTCCAGTTTGTATCATTTCAGAAACAAAACAACAAAGAATGAACATCATTCATGCCCTCTGGACAGCTGCCAGGCCATCTCTAAAGACACTCGCTATAGGATGCTAAGCATATGAACAAAGCAAAAGCAAATGGTATTCAGTCGAATGGTTTTTTTAAAAAAAATTCAAGGTGGCTTTCCCATTGTGTGATTTTTCCTCCATAAATGCACAGCTTCTCCTGGATGGAGCTGTTATATAACTGCACTGACAGAGGGAGGATAATTTGCTGGCCCCAAAGGAGTTCTTGGAATACTGAGAGAATATGTTACAAGAAGGGCCCCGAAAGAATAGCATCTGGTTGCCCAAAGTATAATGCTTGTGGCAGAGAAATCACCATAAATAGCTTTAACAGAGACCAAATGTGTCCACTTCAATCCAGTGTTTTATCACCCCCAAGGGAATTTACCAGAGTGAAGGGGAAAGGGGGAGGGGAAAGTCATTTTAGCAGAGCATGGTTCATAACTTTTATTAAGACCAACAGGTTAGGGTCTTTAATAGCTGTAAGATGGAAAGCTAAAGTCATAGTTATCCAGACACATTTAAAGAATGAAAACAAAGAAAATAGAGAAAGAAGAAAACTAGTCTCTCTAAAGGCTGGGGGAAGAGGAGGGATTGTATTTAAAGGGCTATTTGAAGAAACAGGGAGGAACATGTTATGTGTTGTTGTTGTTTTCTTAATTGAAATGTACCTTGGGGGAGCAGAATCATAACTAAAATTTCTCAAGTTGTACAATATTCTGATCCTGATCAATGCAGTAATTTTCTTACCCTGTCTCCAAGGCAATGAACTGAGGACTCTAGTCTTAGGAGAAGCAGCATGTACTAAAAGTGAAATAACAAGCATGTTCATAGAAGGAACATAACCATCAAACACACTGGTTTGCTGAAATAACAAAACACACAACAGTTGGTAATTCACATTTGTGTCCATGCAAAAAGTACATGCATATTAAAGAATTATTTGTTTTATTTAAATAGTAATAAGCAGCCACACGGCATGGATAATGAGCATTTTAGTACAATGTAAAAGGCGCATCTCACTCTCTTTCTGAGGAGGTCAGAGGAACACCGCACATAAAAAGCAATGGATTGAATTCTAGTGAAATATAATCTCCAAGAGAAATTCAGTTATCCCATGGAGGGCCCAATAAGATAACTAAATCACTGGCATTTCACTGCCAGTGAATGGCAGTGAAACTCAATGTGCCAGTAGTTCTGAAGACTTTGGCCAATGTCTGGCATCACCAGAATCCTGTAGCTTTGAGAAATTAATCTGAACTTGGACATGAAATTCAACCACAGTAACCACTGCACTTTTCCTCCTTTCCTTCGTATGTGATTTGTTTTGGACTGCTCTGAACCCACTCTCCAGCTAAGTCATTGGGTGTCTTTTGGATTCAGTTGCATGTACTTCAATTTAAATAATGTTGTATAAATGGAATAATTAAATATAAATAAGGCCTGGCATATGGGCAAAACTGAGGTTTCTATCTCATTCCATCTTGCAAACTATTCTTTTTAGATCTAACTGTGTGCAGGCAATTTAAACCAGACATGGCTTTAGTGCTTCCCCTGCTGCTATCCCACCACTCGTATAATGAAAGAGTACCTGTCATCTTCATCAGCACAATGCAGCACGCAAACAACCCAAAGCTTAACACAGATGATTGATTGAGCCACTAAAGGCATCCAAGTCCTATAATTGAGCTGTCTGAACAATATCAAACGCCCACAAGATGTAGTGGGGAAAGAACTCATCAAAAATAAGCCCTGTTTAATTGGAATCCCCAGTCTCCTTCCTGACTTTGTCTCACCCCCTCACCTACTATGTCAACCACTATGAAGTCCTATGCTGCCTTGCCCTGGCAGAATTTTGTGATTTAATAAAGGACCAACGCCTTGCCCAGTATAACCTATACACACTCTGTATACCCTTCTATTACTGAACACACACTTCCGACCTCTTTTAACTCTCTGACAGTTGCCTTTGTTCTCTGCACCAAACCTGCCTCTGTTGAATAACAATTCCACGTGGCTCCCTGACCTCTACCATATCTGATATTTTTCCTTCTGGATCATCATGCTGTCCTTCATTGCGTCTGATATTGACTATAATTAATTCCTTTTGCTAGAGCCACAGAAAGCCAGGTCCCTCCAAAGCCAGTGCCAGCATCCTGGGCTAATTGCACTTATATAAACTGCTGCCCAACATCCACTCACTTCCACGCATTCCTCCCCTCCTCTTCTCTGAGCTGCCAGTCAAGAGTAGAAACTCTCTTAGTGCCTGCCTGTTTCTATTTATAGTGAAGTAATTACAGCGAATGTTGCTTTTGTTAAAGTAAAGCCAGTCTTAGCCACACAGTTACAACTGGGTTTTGATGGTGTGTTTTCATCTAAGGATGACAGTCCCTGAAGGGTGTTCTTATCACCTTGGAAGGAGTAAAAGGAAAGATTGGAGGTGACAGAAATATTCTATAACTTGGTTAGGGTAGTGGTTACTTGAGTATATACATTCATCAACAAACTCTACTTAAAACTACATGCACTGTATTGTATAAAAATATAATTCAAAAAGTTGATTGTAAAAAGATAGCTATAATTGTGCTAAGTGAAATAAGTCAGTCAGAGAAAGACAAGTATCACATGATCTCACCCATATGTGGAATCTAATGAACAAAATAAACTGATCCAGAAAACAAAATAGATCCAGAGGCATAGAAGCATGGGAGAGACTGTGGAATCTCAAAGGGAAGGTGTGGGAGGGTGGGTAGGAAGAGATCAACCAAAGACCTTGTATGCATCTATGCATAACCCATGGACACAGGCAATATGATGGTGAAGACCTGGAGAGGGTGGTGGGGGCGGGTCAGAAGAGGTCAATGGGAGAAACAAGGGGACATATGGAATACTTTCAACAATAAAGATTTTTTTAAGATAGCTATAGATAGGTGGATAGAGAGTTGATAGAGATAGATAGATAGATAGATAGATAGATAGATAGATAGATGATAGATAGATAGATAGATAGATAGATAGATAGATAGATAGATAGAAAAAAATGAAGCATCAGCTGACTGCAAAACAAATTTGTCCAAGTAACACACCATTAAAAATTTTCTAACTTTATAACCAGGATTGAATTCCCTCAACTGAATATAATCTGGAGTTTTCATTTCATTTAGAAACTGCTAATACAAGACTCTAAAAGGCCAGCATGTCATCTAAGGCCTGCCAAGTGTGTGATCAAACAGCATGAATTATTACCTTGACACAACTGTAAGAGAAGCAAGCAGCCTAATTTCCCCTATATACACACTGCTGGGGGCAAGAAACTTGGTTTCAACAGAGAATTTCCAAGAATCAACCTCCTCCACAATTCTCACTATCTAGGGAGTTAGTTCAGACCTACGGGCAGGAACTTAAAAGACATGGGAAGAAAATTCACTAGTATAACATTTATCGAGCAAAATAACATTTGTTTTCTTCACTGTGCAAGGATACCTTGAAGGTGAGAGCCAAGCTCAGCTACTAATTATAAATCAAAATAACCCTTTATTTTCACCTAACAAAGAAGAGAAAGGGGAGAGGACATGGTGACAAGGCAATATTCTTACCTAGTGGGAATACTAGAAGAAAGCCATTGTTGACAAAATGTGCAAGGTATATCAATCATATGAAAGCGTGTTTCTCCTTGGACAGGATTGAATTGTTCAATAGCAACCCTGGGAAGAACTAATGCAAACAAGGGGAAAATAAAGTTCTGAAATGAGGTACACTTTCTGAATATCACAAGTTAGAGAGCAAAACAAAAATACCATAAAATAGTCCATGTATGATCAACCCTTGATTATCCAAATTACTGGTATGTAGAAATGCACATAAATTCCAAAGTAGTTGGTAATTAAGATAACCATATTTAATTTCAGAGAGCAGGCATGCACACACACACATACACACACACACAGTTATACTACCCTGGTCTTAGCATTCTTTACACTCGGTCCTGTTGTTCACAATGTGGATTCCAGCTAAAACTGGAGCAGAAGAAGCCAGGCAATAAAAGATGTGTGCACGTGTTCCAGGAGAATTTTCATTTTAATGAAAATTTTAATGAGGATGCATTTTAAGATGGATGTTGACAAATGGCTTTAAAGTAGCTCAGAGAGAGAGAGAAATCATTCCTTCAGCATAATACTCCTTTGCTCATATGAACGAGTATATTATAACATTTATTTTTATTTAACAAGCTGGCAGCTTTCCAGCTGTATATTAGGAGGCATTTCTAAGTCAGTTGCATTGTCTTCTTCAAGGTATTTCTTCACCGTTCAAGGGATTGCTGTCTAACCAATCACATCAAGAGCATCAGTCCAATCAAGCACACGTGTCTGTGTGTTAGCTCATAGCAACTTCATGAGATTGGTATTGTTATGTGATAACAGACAAAGAAACTGTGGTTTATAAAGGATAATTAATAGGCACAAATCACATAGCTAGTAAATGATGGAGCCAGGATTCAAACTCAAGTCCATCTTAAACCTAAGACCACACAACTACAGAGAGCAAAATCAGATACTGGTGCCCCATAGTACATTCATCTACTTAGGACATTAACAACAATAAAAGCTGGAACCTCCCAAGCACTGAAAAGATATTATTGTATATTGCATTTTTTCCCGTTAGAGAAGCCAATAAGTTGGAGTGGTTAAGAACACAGACTATGAAGCCAGACCACCTGCTTTCAAATTTCACCTCTGTTATTTAATAGTTGTGAGCAAGCAAGTTACTTAACTTCTCTGTGCCTTAGTTTCATTATCTGTGAAATAGGCATAATAGTGCTACTTAACATATAAGGCTTTTATAAGGGTTACAGTTATGTGTGATACTAGTATACTAGTATTATGCGAATCTTTTTTTTTTTTAGTCTTTATCTCTTCAAGATGCATATGAAATTACTTAGAGAAAAATATTTGTGGTATTAAGATAGTGGGATTGGATGGCTATAGACAAAACTAAGGTGCCAGGAGAGAATACTAGTTAAAAATGAATCGCAAATATGTGGAATTCATATACTCTACATACACACATACTCCTGCTTGTGTTAGGAATTTTCAATAACAAACAGTTTTTTTAATATTTCATAATTAAGACGTTGAAAATTATACCTGACACTAAATTATAGTGAGCACCATGTAACAGTTAACATTGTTACAGCAAGAGCTGCATTTTCAAAACACTTATATGAATCTATATTAGTTATATTTACATTTACCCTCTTTATTTCTGGCACATAAGAAAGAGTAAGCAATAAGAAGTATATGTTCCATATATAACACTGGCTTTGAGGAAAAGGCAAGTGAAACCATCCAAGAGCTCTTATCAAAGAAAACAGAGGGCCTGGCTGGTGTAGATTAGCAGTTGAGCATTGACCCAAAAACCAAGAGGCCACCAGTTCAATTCCTGGTCAGGGCACATGCCCAGGTTGTGGGCTATCTCTCTCTCCCTCTCCCTTCCTCTCTGAAATCAATAAAAATACTTTAAAAAGAAGAAGAAGAAAACAGAGGACTAAGCCATTGTCCAGGTAAGTATTAAAGTAAAGGATCTGATTTAGTGTCCAGGTTCTCCAAGTAAAAAATTCCAGGTCAACAGGAAAAAAAAAAAAAACTAAAATTGAGTTTATATACACAAGCTGATTAAGTGAGATAGTACAGAATCAAGAGAATAGGATGTGATGTCAAATAGCAAAAATAGTAATAATAATAAATCACATTTGTATATTGAGGAGATATGTGTGAGATACCATCACAAGAGGTTTCACACTTTATTATATCATTTAATCCTATCAGCCACCCACCCTGTGAAGTAGACACAATAATAATTATCTCCATTTTATAGGTATGAAAACTTAGGCCAAAAGAAGTTAGGCCTGCCACATAAGACTGAGACTGGTACTATATTTTTCTTCCTCAATCCGAGGAGTTTCCAAGTCTTTACCAGGGTGACAAATGGCATGCCATCATCACTCACTCAACCAGCTAGCTAATGCAGAAACTAATATACCCACACTAGCAGCCCAATTCCAGAGTGTCACTCACTATGGAAGAGCTGGGTTCAAGTGCTGATTCCATGTACTCTTATAATATTGTGCAAGTCACCCAACTTCTAGCCTGTCCTGAATCATTTTCATTGCTTCTCCTTTCTGGCTTTTTGCCTCTAGCTATAGATGGCACTCTACCTTTTTATTTACTAGAGGCCCGGTGCACGAAATTCATACATGGGGGAGGGGGAGAGGGTGTCTCTCAGCCTGGCCTGCAACAACACCAGTGTCCCTTGCCCTACCCTCCAGCCCAAGGCCCCTTCCATGCAGCTGGGGCACAGATGCTGGGCTTACATCACCGCAAGCTCAGCATCCTTTGCCCCGGCCTCCAGTCCAAGGTCCCTTCCCTCCCTCTGCGCAGCTGGGGCACAGACACTGGGCTCACATTGCCAGGGCAACACCGCCAGCATCCTGCCCTGGCCACTATGGGCACTACCTTCTTTGTCGCAGAGTGATGGTTAATTTGCATATTACTGTTTTATTAGATAGGATTTTTTTAGAGAGAGTGGGAGGGGAGAAGGAGAGAGGGAGGAGAGAGAGAGAAAGATCAATATGAGCGATACATAGATTGGTTACCTCTTGCACAAACCCTGTCTGGGGGCAGGGATTGAATCTACAGCCCAGTTACATGCCCTTGACCAGGAATTGAACCCTTGGCCCAATGTGCAGGTAATACTCTAACCACTGAAAAACAGCAGCAAGGGCTTTTATTTAATCCTCATCCCAGGATATGTTTTATTGATTTTCAGAGAGAAGGGAAAGAAAGAGAGAGTGAGAAAAATAGATGTGAGAAACATTGATGGCTGCCTCCCACATGCCCTGACAGGGGATCAAACCCAGAACCTAGATATGTGCCCTGACTGGAAATAGAACCTGTAGCATTTTGGCATACAGGACAATGCTCAGCCAAATGAACCACCCAGACAGGGCTAAATGGCACTCTTTTGCAGACCTCAGTAGCTCTGGGTTTCAACCATCATGACAAGGAAGAAAAGTTCTCAGTAAACTCAGGATCACCATGTGGCTGTTGTTAGGTATTGCCAGTGGTTGCTTGTCAACACATGGCCAACCCTTACTGCAGATTAGATTCATCAAGGGAACTTTAAAAATTACCAATGCCAGCCCCACTCTCAGACCAATTACATCAGAAACCCCAGAAATGGAGTCTGGGCATTAGAATTTTTTTATAGTTCCCTGAAGAGTCTATTGGATTTAGTATTTTGAGCTGCTGAGCTAAATGGTGAGGGAAATTTATAGTTGAGCATGAAGATTCAATAGAAGCTAAGTAACCTAAATATTGAAGCAAACACTTCAAAACAGTATTTCCCTATATTCAATACTCTACTTCTGCTTATTTTGAAAATCCTAATTCTAAGATTAAATACTATTCATAAATTTATTAGGTATGCATACGTAAATATGTACATATACACAAACATGTGATTCATATACCTTCTGAATACATTCATTTCACATTACTACAGTCCTATGTTCTATGCACCATGTTTTTAAATAAAACTAACATCAAAATTTCAGTAGTATTTCCATTCTACCACACACACACACACACACACACACACACACACTTCATGCTAATGCTCTGTAAGGCTGGAATCTCACCTTTGCACCTTTCTGAGATTGGAGAATATAAGAAATCATTTGAGCTGCTGACAAATGAAAATGTCTTAATCCTAGTTTTAGTCACCAATCTGAACAAAGGAAATAAATGCCTTAAACTCTCTTGGTTTCCTATTGTCATTTAAATTGGAGGATTTTAATTTTTATAGCAATAAAATGGATTTGTATATAGAAATGTGTTTAATAATTTTTCATGTGTCACACAAAGAATTCAATGTATACACCAGAAAGAAAAGGGGGAAAAGTATTAAGATATTTAAAATAAATTGAACATTCTTTCCACTTTTTTCTGGATGGCTTACCTCCATAAATTACACCCCACCATTTGTTTCCCCCAACTGTTTCTATATGTTACAACAATTACATGCTTCACTGAATCCAAAAAGGTTACTGAAAGGTTAGGTGAACAGAGCAAACATAAGGAAATGTAAAGGAAAAGCTGCAGTTTGGTCTCTGCTGGTGCATCAATACAAATAAGTGAACAGAAATTGCATGGAAAAAAAGGAGAACACCATGATTCTGTCCAGGATACACTTTACAAAAGGCTCTATGTTAGAAGACGTGCCTGGAAGCCACCTTAAAAACCATGCGATTTTCTCATGCCCGTTTTTCCTTACTGAAGCGATAAGAGAATCACAAAATGATATTAGGAAACTGTGCTTGAATACCATTCCAGCAGCATATAAGAACAGATGGGCAGCTTACACTCTAAAAATGTAAAATAAAAATAAACAAGATTGGATGGTCAGTCCTCATGCACCTGTGAGGAATTTTAATCAAACACCTCCTTTATACAGTAGTTTCGGTTCTAAGTGGCTTAGACAGTTAAAGCTGAGAAAGCTGAGAAAGCTTACCTAGTACACAAGCCAACAGGTACCAACCAAACCTCACAGCCGATATGAACAGCTTCAGCTTCTAACTTGCTATTTGGCCTGCCTTTCTTGGTAAGGTGAGGAGTGGACATGGCTGTGCGTTTCCTTGCATTTCCTCCAAACTGTGCTTTGAGAATCACTTTTCAAGGTTGCCCTTGCTGTTCTTTTTCCGGTATCAAAACACAGCATGTGGAAGGAGGGGCAGATGAGAAAGTAGGAAAGAGCACCTTGTGATTTGCCCTGATGTTAGCTCCCTAAGGAAGAGCCCAGTGTATTCCAAATGCATATATGCTGAATGTCTAAATAGATCCCTGATAGATCAAGAACTAAAGTTACCTCATTGCCAGACATCGCAATGTGACAGCTTGTTGCTCAAGCAGCTTGTTGCCAGAAAGATACATACCATTTCCAGCAGAAAATTGGTCTGGGGAAGCCGCCCAACAGCCCAGACACAAAATAAACTCCCCTGGCTCTACAACAGGCTAGGGCCAGTGGGATTCACCCCTGGCCATTTCAACAGACTTGCATCACCTTCGAATTTAAGAATCCAAACTAACGAAATTAGAATATGCTTCAAACGTCAACGCTGGCATTGTTTTCTGGGACAGGTCTATTTCCTCAGTGATTTTATTCCACAGAATTGCTCATGACTACAGACAACATTTCTTAATTAAGCCCCAGTAGAACTGAATTTAAGTAATCACCTGAGCAAATATATTCCACCATTACTCAAGAATGTAGGTTGCCACTATTTGGCATGAATCGTTTAGCTCTATTAAATACATATGTAAGTTTCCAAAAAGCTCTGTGCTGTGTTTTTGTTTTTTTCTTTTTGCCTAACAAAAGCACTTAAGTTCTTGATAGTTAGCATTTAAATTTAAATAGGGGAATTCATAATTTGATGATATTTTCAAAGTCTCTAAAGTGTTTTTAAAGATAGTTTAAAGTTTTTTAAAAATTGTGCTGCCAGATGCCTTTTCTTCTAATTTTACTGATTGGAAAAAAAGAAACCCAGAGAGGCTGCTGATTTGTTCAAATCATGCAGGATAGAACCAGGACCAAAATCTAGCTTTCTTGCTTCCTTCAAAGAAGCAGAGAAAGTACATGAAAAAATGGGAGATCTAAAGAATGCAGATTCTCCCAGGGCAGACGACATGTTCTTGAAGGTGACTCCTAGGGCCTGTCAGAGCTACCAAAGAGACCAGACAACTTAGAGGGGAAGAAGACAACTTAAATTAAAGAATCATGATGGATGGAAGCCCCAGTTCCCCATAAAACTCTTAAGAATTTTCTGTGTTTGTTTGTTTTATAGGCATATAATACTTTAAAGAAATTCTAAAACATAAAATTCAAATGTCTAAATCAGATCAACCAGAAGGCATGGTTTATTTTGCAAAAATGGAATCTTTGCTTTACTAAGCTCTTCACTACAGTTTTCTCTGAAATAATGATTTCCTTTATGCTTAATAAATAGTCTATACAGGTGCAACTCTCAGAGCCATTTCTACTGCATTAAGCAAGGCATGCCTCCATGCTGTTGACTCCACTGATTTTTTGCTTCTTTTCTCACTGTAATTGGAGTAAAATGGAGTCGATACCCATAGACAGTGGTGAGCTGGCACCAGCTCACAGCAGCTCCAAGAAGCTGTTGTGGGCATCTCTGCCCAACTCTGCATTCAGTGATTGAGAAATCTGATAGTTGCCCTAACCAGTTTTGCTCAGTGGATAGATAGAGCATTGGCCCATGGACTGAAGTATTCCACGTTCAATTCTAGTCAAGGGCATGTTCCTTGGTTGCAGGCTCAATCCCCAGTGCAGGGAGTTCAGGAGACAGCTGATTGATGTTTCTCTCTCATTGATATTTCTAATTCTCTATCCCTCTCTCTTCCTCTCTGTAAAACTAGTAAAATATATATATTTTTAAAAAACAAGGATATCAGAAAAAAAATTTTTTTAAATCTGATAGTTGATCCAAAGTGGACCAACACAGGGGGACGTGGGGAAGGCATGAAGAGAAGCTTGCTTAGACTCCGCCAGTTACTTGGAACAAAAAATAAAAGATCACACAGAAAAAGGTCCAGAGCTCTTGTGGGATTCCATGTAGCTGAAGTATAGGCTTCAGCAATTTAACTCCTTGAAAGGAAAAAAAGTAAAGGACACCCCATTTTGACATGAATGTTTAGGAGAGCCCTAGCCAGTTTTTCTCAGTGAGTAGAGTTTCAGCCCTCAGATTGAGGGTCCTGAGTTCGATTCCAGTCAACAGCACATACCTGGGTTGCAGGCTAGATCCCAGGGCCCAGTCAGAGAGTGTGCAAGAAGCAACCAATCAATGTGTCTCTCTCACATCAATGTTTCTCTCTTTCTCTCTCTCCCCCTCTCTCTAAATATCAATGGGAAAATATCCTCCTTAGGTGAGAATTAACAACAAAACAAATCAAACAAAAAAAGAAAGCTTAAGGAACCCATCCCAGAGCCTCCAGCTTCCTGTCAGGCACTGAGACCACAGTCCAGGCAATGCATCAGTACCTGGGCTTTGGTCTCAGCGCTACAGAGAGCCAAGACTGCATTGGACAGGGGATGCTCGGACCCAGTGTCCCCAAGTGCACCCCTAAAAAGGGGTTACTCTTAAAGCTACCATCTGGAAGTAAGAAAGCCTGTGGGAATATGTGGGAGAGGGCAATTGGTAGGATCAACTAGGAAAAAATGGTACCCTTGGGCTGGTGTCATCAGGAAATACATCTGTTAAGTGGAGCATAAAGGATGAAAAAACACTAACTGAAAACTGAAATAAAGGGGATAATGGGAGGAAAAAAAGGGACGTATGTAATGCTTTCAACAATAAAGATTTAAATATAAGGAGAAAAAGGAAAGAAAGAAAGCTGCTGCTTTGGTTGATTTATCCCAGACCTATCCTCTGACAACCAAATCCCACTTCCTCCAAAGCCTTAATGACAGAGCAAACAGCTGAATGAAAAAAAAACAAACAAACACATGCATGTCCACCATCCATTAGGGGTCACTAGTCAATAAGACTATTTGTGTATAGGAGTAATCACTGGGCTCACAATGTTAATGACAATATTAAATGAGGTCCATTATTTCACTCTAGCTAAGAGTAGAAAGGATGTGTAATTAGCAAAGTCCTGATAAATCCCAACCTCAATTGACGCTTCTGTGGGAATAGCACATTTAGAGTCCATTTAGCATCATT
Source organism: Murina feae (assembly GCA_004026665.1). Classification (NCBI taxonomy): domain Eukaryota; kingdom Metazoa; phylum Chordata; class Mammalia; order Chiroptera; family Vespertilionidae; genus Murina; species Murina feae. The sequence continues at coordinate 53,472 of PVJC01002927.1, forward strand.
CTGTTCCTCATGGGCTTCTTTATGGTCTTTATCCACCCAATCCATGAGTAAGGTGATAGGAACCTTTTGAACCTGACACTTGGTATCCCTTGGCGAACATAACTGGGTTTGCGTTAATTAAATACGCAGCATGTGAGTTACCTAACATTCAAGTCTATGGTCAAACCATCCTATTATTGCCCTCACATACCTGTGGTTCTACAAAATTCACAGGATTCACACAGACAAGAATAGATTAAAATCATAACTGCTATTCATTCAAACTGACTTTCCAACTGGACCAGAGAATTATAATAGACATGTATGTGTATGTAATAAATTTGAATAGTCATTTTCATTCATGTAACCAAATATTTCTTTTTTTATAACCCAATTCCTGAGGTATAAATAAAAGCTTTAACTGAGAACAAGATTTGTTTATCTTTTCATTTTTCTTATCTTTGGCTCTATTTATATTATTGGGGGTAATGAAAAAATTTAAGACAAGAAACATTTTTAAATTTTAATGAGACTTATTGGTCTAGTGTTTTTAAAAAATTATTATCTGATACATTTTGTGTTGGGTTGATGGTAAAATATTTTGGCAGTAAGAACAAAAAAAAATTGCCTGAGGCTTTTCTAATTTGCAAAATGAACCAAAAAATAAAGTCCAACATTCTTCTTATTCCATTACCCCATTATGGGCTCAATCGGCTAATAAAAAGTATCCAGCTGGATACCTGGATTGGGGTGCAATCTTAATTTATTCAGTTTGAATCCTCCCAATTAATCACCTCAGCTGCATAATTTCCAATTCTTATTTCATTTTGTCTCAAGTAGACCTAGCCTCAATGACTGTTTTTGGAAGAAAGTGGTTATTCTGCCAGTCAGTCAAGAAATTTCCCACTAGAAGATAAAAGGCAAGCAGATTTGGATATGGAAATTTACTCAGTTCTAAGAGAATTTGTTGTGTCCTGCAGTAATTTGGTTTTACATCTGTGCACCATCTAGGCAGGATCAGTCACCCAGGCATTGAATAAAATACCAAATTCTCAAACTATCTGCAAAGACACTACAGTTCATTTGGGTAGATTTTTAAAGGAATATTCTGTTTCATTATTTTTTAAAATAATATGTTCACACTATATGCAATCCAGAAAGCATATATAAGCAAAACAATAAAGAGCCCTGGCTGGTTTGCTCAGTGGTTGGAGATTTTTTTATCCCTTTCTTACCAAGATCAGAATAAAATCATTTGTATAAAACAATATTTTAAAGCAGTATCTGCACATTCAGTTATGCCAAACATTATGCAGTTGCAAAACAAACATAATTTCCATTCTTGGAAAGCAAAGCACAATGCACATAGCTTATTATGTTCAATCCAGACAGGAAATACTGCTGCATATTTTACAACTTTAGGGTGTTGCAATAATATCCTTCAATGTCAATGATGTTATAATGATTTACTGGACTTAGAAATAAACTTATAATTTTCTATATGACATTCTCTATCTTGTTCTGACATTGGCCTTTTTGGTCCTATATTCTTATCTTGAGTCCATGCCCTAACTGCTCTCCAATTATTAATATTAACTAGAGACCTGGTGCACAAAATTCATGCAGGGGGTGGGGGGGTATGTCCTTCAGCCCAGCCTACATCCTCTCCAATCTGAGGCCCCCAGTGGGATCGGGCCTAAATGAGCAGTCAGACATCCCTCTCACAATCCAGGACTGTTGGCTCCCAACCGCTTACCTGCTTGCCTGCCTGATTGCCCCTAACTGCCCTCCCATGCTGGCCACCTTGTGGCAGCCATCTTGTGGCAGCCACATGGGGGTGGCCATCTTGTGTTGGAGTGATGGTCAATTTGCATATTGCCTCTTTATTATATAGGATAATTACCATTATAGGAGAAGTTTGAATTTTTGTTTTAACCTAACCCAACCATGATTACCTGAAAGCTTTTATGGTTTTATCCTGGTTGAATATTGCTATTTTAAACTAACAATACATAATTGTTGTGAAAATTCTAGGAAATCCAAAAATTGGGCCTCTCAAGAGTTTTGATTTTTTTTTTTCTCTGATATGTAACTCATCCACTCTGCTACATTATTCAGAATGCTCAAAGCAGTAACTGGGCAATAGAAAACAAAGCAGGAAACCTCTTCCTAGCCAGTAAGGCTCAGTGGTTGAGCATCGACACATGCAAGAGATGGTCAGGGTACATGCCTGGGTTTCAGGTTTCATCCCCAGTAGGAGACGTGCAGGAGGCAGCTGTCCGCTCTTTCTCTCTCATCAATGTTTTTATTTCTCTCTTCCTATCCCTTCCTCTTTTTTAAAATAAAAAAAAAAAAGCAGGAAATCTCTAACTGAAAGGAAAAAGGAAGATCCAGGCAGAGAGGCAGAGCACCAAGTTCCATCTACTCATTCTGTTTAGGGAACTTCTACAGCAAGCCTCTTCCCTCTCATACACCGAATTTTCTCCTCCTAATGGATCATTTCCATCAACCTGCAACTTAAGACATAGAATGATGGATTTCAGTTTCCCTTCCCCCTGCAGCAACTCTCCACTTTCAAAACAAACATCTAATACATACATGTACACACACACACATACATGCACAGACTCAGATTACAAACTGTTTGAAGCACACCTAGCTAGGTGTAAGATAAAAACAGTCAGAGAGGGGATATGAAGATTTGTTCTCCGCTCCTAATCTTCCTTCCCAGAGGACAAAATATAAAACAAGTTGGGATTCTACATTGGAGTAAAAGAGTAAAAACAGTATTTGGAACAACTCCCTCATCTCTTCCTACTGTAGTTCCAAGGGGGAAGACTGTTCCTGAGAGAATTTTCCCAGAAGGATGAGGATGATTTTGGATAGAGAGTATTATAACCACTTGTCTTATGAGAAGTAAACTAACTCAGTAATATGCATACCAGGGCATGAGAAAAGGGCCAAGGTGGGGGAGGGGGAGTGGGTGCAGAAGGGGATGAATGACCAGGGTCAGGCAGGACTAGGTGAGCAGCAGCATCACTCTGGTTTCCTAGGCAACAAGTCTGATGGAGTGGGGATTGCTAGGTTTTCTGTGAACTTAGAGTAGACATTTGAAATTATCTGAGGAGATGATTTAGCTTGCTAGACCCAGAGAAAAGAATGAAGAGAACCATACTAGCGAAAATGTGAATGGAAAAAAAAGAGAAATGAAGTTGGCTCCATAGGATCCTCTGAAATACATTATAAGGGGCACCAGCTGGACACCAGAGATGATCTAATGACACACAAAAAGAGGCGATATTGGATGTCATCCATGTCTGGAGACTCAACCATAGACATCAATGGCTGGAGTGCAACAGCATCTGGGTGAGAAATGAGACTAAGGGAGAAGACCAGCTTCTACGTTGCCACAAACACACCATCCATATCAACTAACTCCCTCTCCCTTCAACTTCCAAGGTGATGGGAACCTGAGTCCCATGAAAAAGAAGCAGGACTGTGACTAGGGAAAGGAAGATGGGAGAGGGAACTGTGAACAGCTACACAAAGAGATAGTAATATGTAATTTTGACTGTAATCATTCACACAAAAGAAACATTTAAAATATAGTTGACAAGAATGCATAACTATGACAAGACTAGTGACCCAGTGCATGAATTCATGCACATTGAAAGGAAATTAATTAGAAGAAATATTTTAATATCACTATTCACCCTTTCTCTATAATAGAAGTGTCAACCAAATTCATGATCGACAAAGACAGATGGAAACAGATGTGTGCGATTGGTGCCAGCCAGAGTTTTATATGTATTGCTCATGCATGAGTCAACTTAGCCTTTTATAGATATAGAATAAACTTGCTTAATTAGACCTGCTTTATGATCTAGCTAAACTTTTTCCAGCCCAGTGAAGCACCACAACTTCTCTTTTAGATAATAGTCAGCAACACAGCAGTAAATATCAACATAAAGCAGATTATTATTATAAGTCGCACCAGGAGGAAAAGGGTAAAATATTTAACTGCAGAAGTGTTTGACTGTATTCTGTGCAGTGAGAAAATCTGAAGTCATTTTTCAAGTTCCACCATTTCTTACTTCTTTTAAGTCAGGTCAAGTTTCTAAACTTTCTAAATCTCTGTATTCTGGCTAATGAAAAGAAAATAGTATTCTACCAAGTTTCCTGTCTATCTATTCCAGGACTTCTATGACTATCAAATGAGATGAGGCATATGAAAACGCTTCATAAACATTTGGTTAAACTGTAAAATGTTTGCACCTGGCTATAAAGCAAGTCAGGTTTCTGGGCTGAAGAAACTCCAAGGAAGCTAGTCACTAGGGAAAGGAAGTTGGGTGTTGCTATGTGACATCATTACCCAGCACCCACAGCCACCATTTCCAGGCTTGGCTGGGCTGTGGGCCACATTTTGTGCCATGAAGCCTTGGCAGTGTTGGCTGCAATTTAGTGGGGTGATGGTGGGGCCTGTGTCCCACTTGGGGGAAGCTGAGTGTTGATTTGTCAGCACCAGGTCCATAGAGCCATTTATTTTAAAATGGCCAGTGCATGTCATTGCAGCTCCTACATTGAGTGTCTGCCCCCTACTGGTCAGTGCATATCATAGCTACTGGTCAGACATATGGACACTTAGATAGATAGATAGATAGATAGATAGATAGATAGATAGATAGAGGTAGATAGGTAGTTTTCCATTGCAAAGTGAGAATAGTGGCTTTAACAGGAATTAAGTTCTATTAAACGAATAGAGTTTTGTTTTTTCCCATTTAATTTGTAATCATTTACCTAACTTTTGATGTTATAGACACTAGAGGCCTGGTGCACAGATTGATGCACTTGTGCAAGGCTTTTCCTATATAATAAAAGCCTAATATGCAAATTGTCCCCTTGGGCGGTAGTTCAACCAGAACACCAACCGCTTGCTATGATGTGTGCTGACCACCAGGGGGCAGGACAGCACATGGCAGGTGTCAGCAACATGGTGTTGGCAGCGGGGCAGCAGTGGAGGCACTGCTGGCCTTCATGGGCCCCAACGAGAGCGGGACTGTGGCGGGATGGTGGAGCAGGTGAGCAGGCCTCACTAGGCTAAGGTGGGTGTGAGCAGGGACCCAATCGGACCATTGATTGTCCCGCAAAGGGCTACCAGCAGCGGTGGTGGGGAGCGCAGCCACCGCCCAGCTCCCAGACGCTGAGGGAGCTGAGCAAGGGGCCCAGTCCTGAACAATCAACCCTTCAAGCGGGATGGTGGATCAGGTAAAGGGGCAGCACCAGGCCAAGGCAGAGTGCCAGATGGGTCTGCAGGGCTGAGGGCATGAGCTGGGCCTGTGAGGTTAGGGGTGCAATCTGGGGCCTGAACTCCACAGACCATACTGAGGGACCCCACTGGTACACAAATTTGTGCACTGGGCCTCTAATATATAATATATATATATATATATATATATATATATATATATATATATATATATATATAATCAGAAGGGAAAAAGCTGATCCACTATGAAAAGGACTGAGAAATTAGATAATGAATAGGATGGGATCACAAAGGGAAGTAGACCTTACTAAGCAAAGGGAAGCAGCCCGAACAAAGACTAATTTTCTAGTCCAAGGTGAGGCCAAAAGCAGGTTCTTTTCTACGAAGGGAAGAATGCCTTCACATAGAAACACAGACTTACAGAACATAATAAAACTTCTCCTCTCAATCCAATGGGAAGGAAAGAAAGAAAGTACCTCTAGCCAAAGAGGTACTTCCAGCAATCTAGGCAGGGAATAACGATGGCTGAGAAGTCTAGTTGGGGCAGTCAGGAGCTTGGCAGCCTCAGATCCTCAAGAAACTGGGTTATTTATCATCAGTCCAGCCAAAGAGAAGCTCTTCATCGGCAGGACCCAGCTGATGCAACGTAGCAACATTAGTTAAGGATGCCTCCTACTGCCCAATCTGCTCAGAAAGGGGACCTCAGGCCTCTCTTGCAATACAGCAGCTGAGTGCAATCTGACTTACCAGGAGTGGCCAGGCAGACATGGGGCATCCTGAACACATGAGGGAAACCAGCCCCTACACTACACGCATTGGTGATGGTCAGGCAGACAGAGCTGAAGTTTCTTAAAGTGTTGGGGCGGGGAGTGGGGGGAGGCAGCTTTTAAAATGCATTAATTAAAAGCCAATCATACAAATTTGTTCCAAAAGCCAAGTGAATTTTTTAAGCAACTTGCATCAGCCAACTCTATATTTAAGGTCTATGGACTTCTATTGCAAGACAGGGCATGACCTAGAAACCAAAGAAAGGAAATCTCAATTCTTGGTAGAAATTGTGTAGTAGAGTCTCAGCCCCATGGAGGAGTATCTATATCCCTAATCAAAGCTCTTTGCACTGCCTGCCTAATGTATTCATACTTCTTCACTGCATATTACAAAACCCTACCACAGTGCCAAAGTACTATTGAGGAAATGGGTTATTTGTGCCAATAGATGTTCATATACACAAAGGAAACATTTTTAAATTTCTTCTAACTTATTAATAAAAATAATTCTGCCACTAACAAACTCCAGTTTATATATCAAAGTGCAAATGATAACATTTAGACAAGTGTGTGGTCTGAACAAAGAAAAAGAAGCCATATGAGTACGGCAAGCCAAACAACTATTTACAGAGATAATCTTATTCATATGATGCCCCAATTACAATTACAAAAGGATATTAGGGTAATGAATTATTGAATCCTGTTCTAAAATGACTAAGAATCATAATCTCCATTGCAACTTGCCAAAATTTCTAAGATACTTAACTACACTGCCACTTGGCCTCGCTTAATTGTGTGTAAATGTGTTTACCATCACAATTATAACTTTGAAAATATTGCCTTATACATATTTTATCAACAACAAGTTTTAGCCCTCCCCCACCCACTGGCTGAAAGAGAACAAAACAGTCTTCTTTAATTTTGATAGAAGAAACGTTTCCACAAGTTTTGACAAATGTGGGGGGTCTATCTTGAATCATTTTGAATAGAAGCTTCTAAATTCCAATTGTGAGAGTTCTATGAAGAACCTCAGTTACTGAGCTTTTAGTATAGAAATTCAGCCTGTTATTCTGTGACCAATCTCTGTAACCAATAGGTGATTCAGCTAATGTACACGGAAAAGTTACTGTGAGATTGAACAAAAAGGGTGTTTGTTAGAAAATAGATATTTTCCATCTATACTTAATAGCTTCAAAAAATAATGAAGCATGCCACTTCCTGACACATATATAAGAACCAATAATTGTCTTTCTTGATCTCAGTTTGCATTTTAGGATTTAAAATTACTTGAAGCCCCTTACGGTGTTAACTTAGAGAAAATGAGAAAGGGACATTATGACTTCCCTTAAAAGATTACACCTGTCTTTTCCCTATGCTGAATTAGTTCAGCCTGATTTTGAAGATTAAGTAAATGGTACCTAAGCATGCTGATACCTTATGGCTGCAAATCATTTTCTACCTTTAGAATCTGAAAAAAGAGGAAAATAATGGTTCATTTTTTAAAGGTACTAAAATAAAATAAAAATGTATGCCTATTGAAGTGTTTTTTTAAAATCATTTCCAAAAATAACTGGCAAAATAATGCCTCTACATGTTTAAGCCAAATTAAATTGCTTACGAATGATCAGAAATCATGGTTGCCATGGTTTCAGGTGCCCAGAATGTGGCGCATGGACTAAATACTGCCTTGCAGCAAAAATACCTGTGTATTAAGTACAAGCCACTGAAAATATAATTATAGTGTTCTCAGGCATTTTAAATCTGTCAACACTAAGAATACTTGTGATTAATAATAATTTTTAAAATGTCTGCTGAGCTGACTTTATGATAATGATGAAGAAAGTCTCAGCCAGCCTCTGATCCTGTAGGTATTCTTAAGGCTCAATAAGAAGCCCTTAATTTTCTTACTTGTTTAAAGTCACTTTCCCAAAAAGAATCTGAAACTGCCTGGTGAATTTAAGTTCTGCTTTTTTTTTTTTCCACCAAAGGAGATTTCTACCTTCTCTTCGTTTATTTCCTCTATCCCACTCCAACATGGAGGTTTTGTGGACCTGAATCAGTTGATCAGTCAACACTTATTGAGCAACACTGTCAGATATTATTCAGACATTGAAGGTTACAAAGAAAAATAAGATAGTCTCTTCCCTTGGAGAAGAGATTTGTTTGTCAATGTTATGTTTAGACTAACAAACAGTTATTCCTAATATATTGTAGTAAAGCAGTAATAGAAATAGGAACATGTGCACAGAAGACCAGTACAACCTATAGCCTGGAAGAGCCAGAAATCTTCCTAAGGTTTACCCTTGAGTTTTGTGCCAGTCAGTAGTGGGAATTAGCCAAGTACAAGGGAAGCAGGAGAGAATTCCAGTTATACCGAGAACAGAGGTCTTGATTTAGTGTGTCCAAGGAATCATGGCACAATGTCATAATGTGTCAACCAAGTGTAGGGGTAGACTTTATTCTGGAGGTGATATGGAGCCACTGAAAGGTTTTAAGTAGGAGGGTCATATGGTCTGATTTGTTTTACAGATAGACTAGAGACTCGATGCACAGAAACTCATGCAAGGCGCTTGGCCCCCGCCCGCCGCCACCACTGCCTAGGCCCTCACAGCCCCAGCTTCGCCCAGAAGGTCATCTGGAAGGACATCTGGTCTAATTAGTATATTATGCTTTTATTATTATAGATGACTTTGAAGGACAAATTCGAAAGGAGCAAAATTGAAAACAAGGAGACCACCTACGAGGATGTGTGTGATAGTTAAGTTTATGTACCAACTTGTCTGGGCCATGAGGTGCCCAGAAAGTTGGTCAAACATTGTTCTGGATGTTTCTGTAAGGGCGCTTTTGAATGAGATTAACATTTAAATCAGTGGGCTTGAGTAAAGCAGATTACTCTCCATAATGTGTGTGCGCTTCATACTATCAACTGAAGCCTGAATAGAATAAAAAGACAAATTATCCCTTAAGTAGGAGAGAATTCTCTAGCCAACTGCCTTTGAACTTCATATGCAACATTGGTTCTTCCTGCCTGAAGGAATTAGAACTAAAATATTGGCTTTTCCTGGGTCTCCCACACCACCAGCCAACCTTGCAGATTCTAGGCTTACCAGCCTCCTTAATCACACAGGCCAATTCCTTATCAAAATAAATCTATGCATCTATCTTTCCAATTATCATTCTTTCTCCTAACAGAGAGGGGTGGATGGATAGATACATGATAGATAGATATAGATAGATAGATAGATAGATAGATAGATAGATAGATAGATAATCTATAATTATAAAAGCATAATATGCTAATTAGACTAGACATCCAAATGACCTTCTGGACGACCTTCCAGAGAAAGCTGTGAGGGCAGAGGCAAGCCACCACGGCTGTGAGGGCCAAGCCCCTTGCACAAATTCTGTGCATCGGCCTCCAGTATCTGTAAATTACTTGGAAAAACCCTGACTAAGATATGATTTAGTGGCCCAAACATGGATTGTGAGGGCTCAAAGTAGAGAATGTGATTTAAGAAGGAAAATCAGTAATGTTGTATCAGTGATTAAAATGTGGAGAGGTTAGAGGAGGATAGAAGTATAAAACCATTACTTAGCTCAGGTGCTATGAATGGCTGCACCACCAACTGAGGTAGAGACCCTGGAGGTAAGGGCCCAGGAAGCAGTGGTATAAGTAATTAGTATGATACATGCTAAGTTTGAGGTACCCTGAACATCAGAGTTGCATATAGGAATCCAGAGCTCAGAGGAGACATCAAGGCTAGAAATGCATATTTGGAAGACATTCTCTATCATTTCAAAAAACACACATGAGACTAAATAACATCACACGTAGAAAGGATGAAAGAAGAGAACAGTAAGCCAGAGGCAGAACTTTGGGAAACATTCATATTTTATGGCTGGGCAAAGAGAGTAGAACACACAGAGGCTTATAACAGAAATGTCAGGAACTGTGAAGTGTCAGGTTTTACCCAACTTGCAGGTTACCCTTTCATGCATGCTGACAGGAGACATGAGACTCCTGGGTCAGAGATAAAAAGACTTTATTACTGACAATAATAGCAAGAGGAAGAATATCAGCACTTTCTTGCACTGGCCCCCCACGTACTAATTCCCATAGGGTGATGCTAAAGCACATCTCTTCCTTCTACCTTAAGTAAAGGTCAAATAAATAAAGAGCCTAGTAGACTTGGGAGGAAAAGTCATTCTAGACAGTGAAACTAGAAAAATTAGCCAAAGGAAATCATCACACACCATGGTGACCTGTCACCTCCTGCCACAAACCAGAGCCATTACACCCACCAAGCAAAGTGCATTTGTTATACCCATCAGTCTTCTAAGCAGACTACTATTGAGCCTAGATCATCGAGAACAAACTCAAATCAACCCATAATGGGAAGACACCCAGATTTAGTTACAGCAACACCAAGAAACAGTGAGAAATCCTAATCAGAAAAATTAAAACCCTATATCCATCATTTACTAATTCACAGTATCCCAAGCCACAAGTTCAAAACTATATCCTCCGCATTAAACACATATGCGCACACACACACACAAAGACAAATGATCAAATCTCTGTGTTGAGGAAGTCTAGCCCTTGAGCATTCTGTGTTTAGTGGTGCAGATAACTGCAGTGTTGAGAACTGGCATAGCCTTTTTTAGGCAAGCAGTTCTCTGGAAAAATACTTACAAACCTGTTTGGGAATTTCAAGCATATTTTAACCTCATAAGTACCCTTAATTACTTGAGCATATGTGCTCTACAGTTCACTGAGGAAGTTATCGTCTCCACACACCAGTTTATGAATTTGGGGCACCTCAAAGATTTTACCTCATTACAAAATATGGCACCTCAATGGAGATTTAAAGAGCAGTCTTTTAAAAGGAGATGACTAGGAGAAAGAGAATCTAATTGTGGGTCATAAAAAATGTACATATGTGTTTTAATTTAATGGATTATATATGTATTATTAACTATCATAGTCACTAAGACAACAAAATCACTCAAATACCATTTGAATCGGTTTTTATACAAGCATTTGGTACATAAAGAGATCACCTATAGCTTCATATGTCCTGTGAAAGAACTTAACCAGCCACACAAACCCATTTTAACCACAGTTTCTGTCACCCAACACTTCAATTACAGGATTTTTAAACTCTTACAAGACTTTCATGATCCTTTTATGCCCATGCTTCATAATGGATTTATTCATTTCTCAAAACCCAGAGCAGGATCCACATGCCCTAACATCACCCCCCTTCACCACTCCCACCCTCATTGAGCTTGTCACTCTCTCCAGAAACGGCATAAGTCTGTCTATTGTTGTTCTTACAATGCTGTATGGTAATTTATTCGCTCAAGCATTTGTCTCCCCAACAGTCTTCCTAGCAGGCTGCCTTACCCATCTTTGAAGAGAGCGGGTGTGGAATCATCTTCAAAGCTAATAAGGCAAGTAAAGAAATTCCGGGGGAAAAGAGGGCTGTCATCAGGAAGTTTTTAATGAGGTTTTCCCTCTAATAGTCATCACTGTCCCCTCTTGTCCTGCCTCCTTCTAATCTACTTATTGTTAATTTGTCTGGGATTGAATATCTCCTAAATGCCAAGCAAACAAGCAATGGTACTATAAGTACATCCCAAGAGAAATACATTAGAAGCTCAGAAATAGAACCAGCTGCTTTGAAAATACCATGAAGCTATCGATTAATCCAGTGGTACAGACTGCTGGACATGCTAGGCCACAGAATCAGTAGCTATTCCACACCTCCCAGAATCAGGAAGGGAGGCCGCCTCCATGTGTCACAATGCAATTTCAAAGTCTTAGATAGAGACTGCAAAATCCAACAATCCACAGAATCACAGGTCAGAGACTTGTAATAGTCCAGAGGTGGGGGGCAGAAAAATCATCGAAGTCATTAACGTCTTCATTAATCCAGGAAAAAAAACATTTATCCAATTCTTACTATCATTTCTTACTAATCATTGCATTATTATTAATGCGTATCAGTTCCCACTAATCATTCTGTTAGATGCTCCTAGGGATCTAAAAAATAAAGTTAAGATGTGAAATAAGACTGTATCTATGAAAGAATATAGCAGTTCTGGGCGGTACACAATCAGTGCTAACAATGAATAGAGTGAATGTACTACATAGGATGACCACGTGCTCTGGTTTATGCTTTTTTGTCCCCGTTGACATGGAAATTATATAGTCTGGTGTCATTCAAGAGAAAGAGTTTTCCCCCTTCAGAGTCATGATGTGCATTGTTGATTCTTTGCCGGGAAAAAAGGAGTAAGCCAGCATTTTTGCCTTTGGAAAGGACACCTAGTAATCAGACACTCCAGAAATTTTCTTGGGTTTGGTTTTATTGTTTTGTTTTGTCTTTTGGCTGTAGTTCTGTTGTTCAAACTGGTTACTGATGACTAGTTACTTTAGTTTTATAAATATACCCCAATCTTTATTGGGGGGGGGATTGGGGGAGAGAGGGATCAAAATGTATCTCAAAGCAAAAGTAGAGATAAAGAATAGAATGAAAATTTTACCTTTTAGTTTATTCTTTTCGGCATGTTTTGAATTTTTTCCATGTGAATGTACTATCTTTATGATAAAAGTAATAATGTGTGGGATATTTCTTATTGTGTGACTTATCTTTACAATAAAAATACTTTGGCCCTAACCAGTTTGGCTCAGTGGATAGAATGTTGGCTGCGGACTGAAAGGTCCCAGGTTAGATTCCGGTCAAGGGCATGTACTTTGGTTGCGGTCACATCTCCAGCGGTGGGTGTGCAGGAGGCAGGTGATCGATGTTTCTCTCTCATCAATGTTTCTAACTCTCTATCCTTCTCCCTTCCTCTCTGTAAAAAATCAATAAAATATATTTTAAAATATATATTTTGAGGAGAAACCAAGATGGCGGCATAGGTGAAAACCGGAATTGCAGCTGTGCACAACTATTTTAAAACAACAACAAAAAGAAAAAACCAGACACCACACAGACCCACAGGAAGGCTGGCTGAGTGGAAATTCTATAACTAGAAAGAGACTGAGCCTCAGAGGAGGTGTGGAAATAAAGTGCAGAGGTATGGAGGCGCGCGCAAAGGGGCTGGCGGAAAGGGCTAGTGGAAAGGGCTCATGGAAACGGCTGGAAGCATTTCGTACCAAAGGGAAGCACAAGCTCTTGACAGCTCTGAACTCCAGTTCCAGGAGAGTTTCTGGGGACTCAGAATCTTACAGGGAGGAGCTGGACTGTCTAGCACCGTCTGACACCGGGAGGAACTCCAGAGCGGCTTGAGACCTGGTGCCTCTTAGGGTAGGGCTGAGAATTGGCCATAGCTGGTTACTCCACCCTGTAGACTCCCCGAGACCCCACCCCACCCAAGCTGCACACAGAGGCTTTTGCATATAAAAGGCTGGGAAGCCCCAAGCAGAAGCTAAAAATAGCACCTCCTTGGAGATACAAGTGCCAGAGTACCCAAAAAACTCTTGCCCCATAAGGGTGTCTCCAGCACAGAAGTTCTCCCACTGTAGACACAGCTGATTCGCATAACCAAGTGGCCTGGAGGTCATTTCCTCTCAGTGATCACCTAACACAGAAAGCCACTCTATCAACCCAGGGAAGCAGCCAAAATGCGGAGACAAAGAAACAGATCACAAATGAGAGAAATGGAGGAAAGCAAATGACTGGATATAGCTTCAAAACCACAGTTTTACGGTTTTTTAAGAATTTTCTAGAAACCGCCTATCAATTTAGTGAGACCCTCAATAAATCTAATGAGACCCTCGAGGATATGAAAAAAGACCAACTGGAAATTAAGCATACACTGACTGAAATAAAGAATATTGTACAGAGTTCCAACAACAGATTAGAGGAACGCAAGAATCAAATCAAAGAATTGAAATATGAAGAAACAAAAAATACCCAAATGGATAAGCAAAAAGAAAAAAGAATCCAAAAATATGAAGACAGTGTAAGGAGCCTCTGGAACAACTTCAAGCGTACCAACATCAGAATTATAGGGGTGCCAGAAGGAGAGAGAGAGCAAAGTATTAAAAACCAATTTGAAGAAATAATGACAGAAAACTTCTCCTACCTGGTTAAAAAAAAAGACTTCCAAGTCCAGGAAGCACAGAGAATCCCAAACAAAAGGAATCCAAAGAGGACCACACCAAAACACGTCATAATTAAAATGCCAAGAGCAAAAGACAAAGAGAGAATCTTAAAAGCAGCAAGAGAGCCCTGATCGATTTGGCTCAGTGGATAGAGCATCGGCCTGCAGACTGAAGGGTCCCAGGTTCGATTCCGGTCAAGGGCATGTACCTTGGTTGTGGGCATATCCCTAGTGGGGGGTGTGCAGGAGACAGCTGATCAATGTTTCTCTCTCTCATCGATATTTCTAACTCTCTATCTCTCTCTCTTCCTCTCTGTAAAAAATCAATAAAATGTATATTTTAAAAAAAAAACAGCAAGAGAAAAGCAGTCAGTTACCTATAAGGGGGCACCCATATGTCTGTCAGCCAGTTTCTCAACAAAAACTTTACAGGCCAGAAGGGAGTGGCAAAAAATATTCAAAGTGATGAATAGCAAGAACCTACAGCCAAGATTATTTTACCCAGCAAAGCTATCATTCAGCATTGAGGGTCAGATAAAGAGCTTCACAGACAAAAAAAAGCTAAAAGAGTTCATCACCACCCAACAAGTATTATATGAAATGCTGAAAGGTATCCTTTGAGAAGAGGAAGAAGAAGAAAAAGTAAAGATA